>JAYESA010000014.1:136842947-136985447 GCA_036927795.1 Iris macrosiphon
TCACCTGTTCTAGAACTGTAATACTTGATTCTGACCCATTGTTACACGAGCTGGTACTAGTGGATCCCGTCATGAGATGCTATCCCCCTTACCGTGTTCAGCGGGTACTCTATCACGTGTATTTCATCATGTGCTTCGGGTATTGATTCCCATGTGCTATCATGTGCTTCTTGTGCTCTCGCCTTCATGTGCGCGAGCTATTTATCATGTACGTAGCGTGTCGTGGTTGGATCCAAGAGTATTAGTGGGGGAGGGGAGTAGGAGTTTGTTATGTGATCAAAGCCAAACAGTATTCATGTGTATGTCAGTTATGCAACTCACGCATAACGGAGTTATCATAGTTTATTCATGTGCAACCTAAGCCGATCACATAACGAACTTGTGCTCAAGGCACTTAGCTAGTATTCCTGTTTTCTCACATGCAGTTACTTCTCTACTTGTATTATTCTCCAGTTTATATTGCAGCTACTTTATCTGCTCCACCATGTATTTATTTTCCTGTGCATCTTGTATACTTTTCTATTGCTAGTCATATACACCTTACCATGTATTTGGAGTTGCTTTCAGAGTTATGTACTTTGCTCCAGTCCTGACTGGGCATATTTTTTCCAGAGGATCCTGAGGATTTTTGCCCGACATTCTACTGGCCGGGCGTCGAGGAGTGTTGTGACCCAAATTTTGAGGAGGAACCCGTCGAGGAGACGCCGTTAGCACCCTAGTTAGCTAGGTGGGTTTCCCTGGGTTGTTCCCATTTGCTATTTTGGATGATTGTACTGTATTTATTATTTTGCTCCTGTGAGATGTTGTAGACTTTAGTCTTGGACTGTATATTGGATATTGTTCTTGCTCTTTGTTTCGTTGTTGATATCTTATCGTGCTTTTACTCTTCCCCTAGTTATTGTGATTGAGTATTCATATATATATATATATATTGTGTGGTTTCCCTCCTTTTGGAGAGGTTATATTAACTGATTATTGTGAGATATAAATATATGTGACCTAGAACGGACCTTTACAGCGTTCTACCATCGATTCTGCGGCGTAGGCTGGACGTACCCACGACTCATGCCCGATTTTTTGGGTGCGGGTCGTGACACGTTTTTGGTTGTGGCCCATGCAGGTCGTAGTTTGCAGGACCAGTTTCTAGGTTTACCTGTAATAGGATATATGATATAGGCTGAGAGAGAGTGTGCTCAATCATAACTAGGACCCTTCCTGATTTCTTTTGCTATCTTTAACTTTCCTGAAATTGTTTTCTTTTGCAATATTACTGTCCTTCTTTGATGATATCGTATCTTGCACCGTATTGACTTCTTTTGATCTGTGTTCAGGATGCCTCCGAAGACACGGTCTCAGCGTACCGTTTCAGCAACTGCCACAGAGAGGTTTGCCACCTCTCGTCCTGCTCGACTTCAGGCAGCTACCACCGTTCCACTCGCCACTCCTGCAGTCGAGGGAGCATCGTTTCTCTCGGAGATTCTCTTACTCCTATCGATTCGAGAGCTACACCAGTTGTTCCGGTGGTACCTCCTCTACCACCGGCTGTACCAGTTGATGCCACGCAGTTGTTTGCGTTCTTCAGAGAGATGATGGACGCGCAGCACCGCCAGGCAGATGTTATGAGGTTGGGCATTGAGAATGCTCACCAGGTGGCCATGACGGCGGTAGACAGAGTGGCCCAGATCCAGCCACAGGCAGAGCAGGCTCAGCATCCGAGGCCGGGCACCATTATCGACTTTCAGAGGATGCGACCCAAGGAGTTCCGGGGTACAGAGGGGATCCTGTACGCGGACGACTGGATCGAGCACATTGAGGGTATCTTCAGGCTGGCACTGATCCCAGCCAATATGCAGATTGAGGCGGCGGGCAGCCAGATGTTCGATCTTGCCCTTACTTGGTACCACACAGATACGAGGATAGCAGTACCGGGACTGACTTGGGAGGCTTTGAAGAAGCTTTTCAAGGAGATGTTCTTCCCGAATGTGGCTCTCAGTGCTTTATAGAGCCAGTTTGAGGCGCTCGTCCAGGGGAGCATGCTGGTGGACAAGTATGTAGCAGAGTTCTGCCGTTTGGGCAGATTTGTTGAGGGTTTGACCGAGGCAGCAAAGGCGCAAAAGTTCTGCAAGGTTTTGGTCATGGCGGTCAAGTCCTTGACTAGGAGTGACCGCGAGGCGACCTTCGAGCAGATTTTGAGCGAAGCTCAGAGGGCTGAGGATGACTTGAAGCTGAAGACCAAGAGGAGTAGAGATGCTTTTGGAGCAGGCAGCAGTGCGGGCCCAGCCAAGAGGCCGTTCCAGCAGACTCAACAGCACCAGGGTCAGGGTCGTGCGCCCTTTCGGCAGGCGCTCCAGCAGTAGAGGCAGGGACAGCAGCAGGGCCAGAGGCAGCCCATCATTTGCCCTTGCTGTAGGAAGCCGGGGCACGAATGGGACATTTGCAGGAAGAGGCTGGACAGATGTTTGTTATGTGGTGCAACAGATCGCCAGCTGAAGGATTGCCCTTCAGCACTTGCTCGTACAGCTCAGGGCGGAGGAGCCACTCAGAGGGGACCAGCCAGAGCACCTGCATCACCGCAGAGAGGACAGCCTTTGCCGACTCAGCAGCAGAGGTTTGCCCAGCAGCAGCAGCAGCACCGAGGAGGACAGCAAGGGCGAGCTTTTGCCCTGACTGTAGACGAGCCCGAGCCCGTTGGTGATGTGATCTCAGGTTCTGTTCTTCTTGATTCCATTCCAGCACTTGCTTTATTTGATTCTGGGGCTTTCCATAGCTTTGTGTCTATATCTTTTGCTGTTAGACACCATCTTGTTGCTGAACCTTTAGCTAGACTCTGCAAGATCACGACCGGGGGTGGCATCATCCTAGTCAGTGATGTCTGCAGAGACCGGAGAGTTACCTTGGGAGGCCGGGAGTTGAGTGTGTGCCTACTCGTAATGCCACTTCCGAGCTATGATTTGTACTCGGGATGGATTGGTTGAGTATGCACTGTGCTAGTATAGATTGTCGTGGAGGCAGAGTGTTGTTTAGTCCGTCGGGTGAGCCAGAGTTTCAGTTTGCCAGAGGAGCAGCGGAGCAGAGCGAGGGAGTCTTCTGCGGAGCCCTGGTGGTAGAGCCGAGGTTGCTACATCCAATGATAGCGGAGTACATGGATGTCTTTCCGGATGAGTTGCCAGGGTTACCTCCGGACAGAGATGTGGAGTTCTCTATAGACTTGGTGCCAGGCGCGGAGCCGGTATCCCAGCACGTCTATAGAGTCAACAACAGTGAGCTGATAGAGTTGAAGAAGCAGGTGGTCTTCTCTGTGGGGTGCTCTGATACTTTTTGTGCCGAAGAAGGATGGATCGATACGGATGTGTATCGACTACAGGGCTCTGAACAACCTCACAATCAAGAACAAGTATTCGCTGCCGCGTATTGATGATCTTTTTGACCAGTTGAGCGGAGTGAGGGTATTTTCCAGGATTGATCTGAGGACAGGCTACCATCAGGGAAGTTCAGGAGGGAGGATATTCCGAAGACAGCTTTTCGGACCAGGTATGGACAGTATGAGTTCATGGTGATGCCGTTTGGGTTGACTAATGTCCCGACAGTGTTCATGAATCTGATGAACAAGGTGTTCCATCGGCATCTGGACAGGTTTGTGGTGGTGTTTATAGATGACATCTTGGTGTATTCGAAGACCCCAGAGGAGCCTGAGGAGCATCTGAGGATAGTGCTGGAGACTCTCAGAAAGGAGAAGCTTTATGGAAAGCTTTCGAAGTGTGAGTTCTTCCTTGACAAGGTTGAATTCCTTGGTCATATGGTGACTGGAGAGGGGATCTCGGTAGATCCGAGGAAGATCATGGCAGATGAGGCATGGAGTGCTCCGAGTTCAGTAGCAGAGGTCAGAAGTTTCCTGGAACTGGCAGGCTACTACAGAAGATTTGTTCAGGATTTTTCCCGGATTGCAGAGCCGTTGTCTAGGTTGACCCGAAAGGACATAGAGTTTGTTTGGTCAGAGGAGTGCCATATCGCCTTTGATGAAATGAAGAGGAGGTTGACGACAGCTCCAGTGTTGACGTTGCCATCAGGGTCTGGAGGATTCACTATCTATAGTGATGTATCGGGAAAGGGACTGGGTTGTGTGTTGCAGCAGAATGGGAGGATGATTGCCTATACTTCTAGGCAATTACGTTCTCATGAGAAGAACTACCCTACCCACGATTTAGAGTTGGCAGCGGTCATCTTTGCTCTGAAGTTATGGAAATACTATTTATACGGAGAGCGTGTGGAGATCTTCACAGACCACAAGAGCTTGAAGTATGTGTTTACCCAAAAAGAGCTGAACATGAGGCAGAGGAGATGGTTGAAGTTGATGAAAGATTTTGACATATTGTTGCAGTACCATCCAGGGAAGGCGAACGTAGTTACGGATGCGCTGAGCAGGTATCCGGTAGCTATGTGCCTGACTACAGATCGTTATCTTCTGACAGATCTAGAGAGCTTGGGCATTGAGGTGATAGTGCCTGGAGTTGAGATGCAGATGTGGGGACTGCAGATTCAGTCAGAGTTGGTAGACCGGATCAGGGCTACACAGTTTGAGGATGAGCCCCTGAGGAGCATCAGGGTGCAGGTTCAGATTGGATTATCAGATGACTTCACCATTGCTGATGATGGTTCATTGCGGCACGGTACCAGGTTGTATGTGCCGAGTGGGTCGTTGCGCGAGGAGGTTCTTCAGAAGGCGCATCGATCCCAGTACTCTATGCATCCAGGTGCCAACAAGATGTATAGAGATCTAAGAGAGCATGTATGGTGGTACAGGATAAAGTGGGAGGTAGCGCGCTTCGTATCCCGATGCTTAGTGTGCCAGCAGGTGAAGGCGGAGAGGCAGAGGCCAGGAGGTTTGCTCCAGCCGTTACCCATTCCAGAGTAGAAATGAGAGCATGTGACCATGGATTTTGTTTCTGGACTTCCTCGTTCTCCAGGAGGGAAGGATGCGATTTGGGTCATCGTAGATAGGTTGACCAAATTGGCCCACTTTCTACCATTCAAAGTGGGTACATCTACAGAAAGATTAGCAGAGATGTATGTGCGCCAGATAGTCAGACTGCATGGAGTTCCTGTGAGCATAGTATAAGACCGGGACAGTCGCTTTACTTCGTATTTCTAGAGGAGTCTGCAGGCTAGCTTGGGCACCCAGCTCAAGTTTAGTAGTGCATATCACCCACAGACAGACGGTCAGTCAGAGAGGACCATTCAGACGCTTGAGGACATGCTTCATACTTGTGTTCTAGATTTCAGAGGCTCTTGGGAGGATTACTTACACTTGATAGAGTTTGCTTACAATAACAGCTACCAAGCCAGTATCGAGATATCACCATTCGAGGCGTTGTATAGACGGAGGTGTCGCACTCCGTTATCATGGGATGATATAGGCGAGAGAGCTTTGCTTGGCCCGAAGATGGTGGTTGATGCAGCGGAGAAGGTCAAGCTCATTAGAGATAGACTTCGGGTGGCTCAGGACAGGCAGCAGCATTGGGCCGATAGCCACCAGAGACCTTTGGAGTTTGAGATATAGCTTAGAATCTAGATTTTGTTCTTGTGTTTGCTTGTGATTGCTTGTTTTAGATTAAGTGCTGAGACCTTGTTTGTGCTAGGTTGGAGATCTGGTGTTCCTGAGGATTTCTCCGACGCGGGGCACTATTCGCTTCGGTGGAGGCGGGAAGCTTAGCCCACGTTTCGTCGGACCCTTCAGCATCCTTGAGAGTATCGACACTGTGGCGTATAGGCTAGAATTGCCGCCTACGCTAAAGGGAGTTCATGATGTGTTCCACGTGTCGCAGTTGAGACGATACGTGGAGGATCCCAGTCACGTATTGGATCACTCAAAGATCGTGGTGGGCCCTAATCTTAGATATCCAGAGAAGCCGGTGGAGATTCTGGATCGGCGGGAGAAGGTGTTGAGGAACCAGACTATTCCCTTGGTTCGCGTCGCATGGAGGCATCACTCTCCAGGTGAGTCGACCTGGGAGAGGGAGGATGAAATGCGCGAGCGATACCCTTATCTTTTTGAGCCCTGAGGTATGGTTCTTTTCTTTTTCTTGCATTCCTGTCCTAGTTTCGTCTTTTAATTTTGAGGACAAAATTATTTTAAGGAGGGTAGGCTTGTCACTAGTAGCGCAGCAGCAACAGCTAGGCGGGGCGCAAGCGCAGCGCGGCACTAGCGTATGCAGGTAGCGAGGGGAGAGATCTAGATCTAGATATGTATGTTTAGATAGATAGATAGATAGATAGATAGATAGATAGACAGATAGATAGATATATACTAGTTAGATAGTTATATACATATTTGTAGGTAAGGGATATATATATATATGTATGTGTGTATGTGTGATGTATATATATAGATATCTAGGTATATATGCATATAAGTGTGTGTATATATATATATAGTAGCCTATATATATATAGCTAGGTATATATGTATAAGCATAGTTAGATAGCTAGTTAGTAGTGTTAGTGAGAGATGAGGGATATCTCAATACCTTGAGATACCCAAGGTATTGAGTATCGGAGTGGAGTTTTTGAGCAATTACCTAGGAATAGGTTTAGAGTTATTTTTATATGTATCAGTATATATATTTACGCGTGCTAGCATATGTTTTAGCGGGTTTAGGCGGGGTGCGTAGCTTAGGTCGAGGTATTGGATACCGAGGGTATCCCGGTATCTCGAGGAGGCAAGGTTGAAGGTTTACTAGCTTAATGAGCTAGTTTTGACCTAGAATTTTAGGGGCACCCTAGTTTGACCTAGTATTGACCATAATTGTCTTCGTTGACCATAAAAGTCAACGTTTGACCTAGTTTTGACCCAGAGTTGACTTTTTGGATCCCGAGTTGACTTTTTGATCCAAATTTTACCGGTTTGACCCGTTCGACCTAGAATAACCCTAGAACCTTCTTTTTAGTTATTTTATATCAGTTTAACTCTTTAGAATCATGTTTAACCTTGCTTTTCGTAATAGGTTCTTGCGACGTCAGTCTAGATCTCGATCCTCATCAGTTGCTCAGGATGTCACGCGAGTACCTACCTATGATAGTTCTATTTCATGATAGCGTTTATATCACATATTCTAGAACTGTAATACTTGATTCTGACACATTGTTACATGAGCTGGTACTAGTGGATCCCGTCATGAGATGCTATCCCCCTTACCGTATTCAACGGGTACTCTATCACGTGTATTTCATCATGTGCTTCGGGTATTGATTCCCATGTGCTATCATGTGCTTCTTGTGCTCTCGCCTTCATGTGTGCGAGCTATTTATCATGTACGTAGCGTGTCGTGGTTGGATCCAAGAGTATTAGTGGGGGAGGGGAGTAGGAGTTGGTTATGTGATCAAAGCCAAATAATATTCATGTGTATGTCGGTTATGCAACTCACGCATAACGGAGTTATCGTACTTTATTTATGTGCAACCTAAGCCGATCACATAACGAACTTGTGCTCAAGGCACTTAGCTAGTATTCCTATTTTCTCACATGCAGTTACTTCTCTACTTGTATTTTTCTCCAGTTTATATTGTAGCAACTTTATCTGCTCCACCATGTATTTATTTTCCTGTGTATCTTGTATACATTTCTATTGGTAGTCATATACACCTTACCATGTATTTGGAGTTGCTTTCAGAGTTATGTACTTCACTCCAGTCCTGACTGGACATATTTTTTCCAGAGGATCCTGAGAATTTTTGCCCGACATTCTACGGGCCGGGCGTCGATGAGTGTTGTGACCCAAATTTTGAGGAGGAGCCCGTCGAGGAGATGCCGTTAGCACCCTAGTTAGCTAGGTGGGTTTCTCTGGGTTGTTCCCAGTTGCTATTTTGGATGACTGTACTGTATTTATTATTTTGCTCCTGTGAGATATTGTAGACTTTAGTCTTGGACTGTATATTGGATATTGTTCTTGCTCTTTGTTTTGTTGTTGATATCTTATCGTGCTTTTACTCTTCCCCTAGTTATTGTGATTGAGTATTCATATATATATATATTGCGTTGTTGTCCTCCTTTTGGAGAGGTTATATTGACTGATTTTTGTGAGATATAGATATTGTGACCTAGAACGGACCTTTACAGCGTTCTACCGCCGATTCTGTAGCGTAGGCTGGACGTACCCACGACTTATGCCTGATTTTTCGGGTGCGGGTCGTGACACAAAAGTGTTCCGAACAAAATGTGGTGCACAAATCATACTAAAGCGTACTTCTAGGACCTTGACGCACAATGATAGAAGTGCGCGAGCCAGGAGCTTGGTGCATAAATCTATTATTGGCGCACAAATAAAAGTATCCAAGCTATGAACTTAGCGCACTTTCATCAAGTATGCCAATAGTGAGGTTGGCGCACAAACAAGCGTAGAAAGATCTACTAAAAGACAAAACACAAGTTTCAAGATGTGGCACAATAGTCGAGACAACCCTGCAGTCGAGAACATAATTCTCGAGAATGGTCATAAGTCATTGCTTAGTTTGTAAACCCCATTTTTTTTAGAATTTAGATTTTATTATTGGTATTATATATTTAAGTAAGATTTTTTATTAATTTTAGCTAATTAGAATAATATTATATTCATGTATAGATATTTTTGTATATGTAAATAATTACTAATATTACACAGAAAATATATTTTTGGGTGTACAACTATTATTAGAGTATTGTAGAATTTTTCTGAAAATTATTTGGGGTTCAAAATTATTTATAGATAGCTATATATATATATATATATATATATATATATATATATATATATATATATATATATATATATGGTTAATAATAATAGAATAATAAAATCCTAAACCCGATAACCCACTCACACCCAAACCCAAACCAACTCAGACCCGAAACCCTACGGCTACAGTAACTTCTTTCCCCGACCCCTTCGGCTACGAAACCCCCGTGACCCCCCAACAACCGAAACTGCCCCCGGCCGCTCCTTTCACCTTCTGAAACCCCCTTCACCCTATATAAACATCGCCACGAGCAAACCACCACCACCAACATCTCCCTGCGTCCAGACGAATCTCGCCGACCGCCGTCAACCTCCGCCGCACGCCACCACGAACAGCCCGCTCCGACATTACGAGCAGCATCAAACACTTGAGGTACCCTTCTTCCCTCATCTATTTCTCCCTACACAGTAAACCAAACAGCGAATCGTTGAATCATATGAGAAGACCACATGACCCCCATGAATCCTGTGTAAGTAGTTTAGCTTATCGTGTTCCTTGTCGATCCAAAATTATGACACAAAAACAGAAAAAATGAGCAGTTGGCCAGGAATATAAACTGTTCCAAGTACGCGTATTTGAGTCCTGTTATCTTCATAACGGCACGCGATGTTAAAATTCTACCTGAACAGACTTCTGGACAACATAACCTAGTTTTAATCCCTTTAAACATGTTCTTTTAATTCGATGTATGTTGTAATAATTTTAATGCTGAAATCTGTGAAAAACTTATTTTCGTAAACCTATATTTTCTCGATACGGGGTGCGTCCCGCCAAACGAGGCAACTTCGTCGTATGCGAATTGTATCGAAAGGTGCGTATCGTCAACTTGGACGTATGGAATTTTGCGAAACTTGATTTGGATGTGCGTGCACACTGGAATCAACACGTATCCGTTTAAAAATACCGTATCGGCCTATTCTGACACTTGTCATAACTTCGTGTGTGCTTGTCATTTCATAACAAAATTTATGCCATCGGATTCGTAGCGTTACGCTGGTCATGTGACCCAAGTTTGGTTCAATTCTAAAAATGTTAACGAAACACCATTTTGCGGGGCCCACGGTTCCACTTGACGGGTGATTTTGTGATCGACTCATCAAAATCCAGTTTTGGATATTTTGTTGGGTTCATATCATCGTTATGTACTCATAGACACTAAGTTTGCTAAGTTTGGAGAACTTTATCTCTAGCACATTTTTTGGTGCGAAGTGGGCCACACGTGGACCCCGTTTTGACCCGAAACTATCAATTATGTTTGTGTGTCCAAATTAGACTTATGGGTAGTAAATCCTAGATATTTAAGTATTCTGAAAATAATGGTGATGTTTATTTCAGCATCCAGAGGCGTACTTGAAGATTCTATTATTACATGAGCAATTGACGGAGTTCAGAGCCTAGGCAAGTGTACCTTGCTAAACTTGTAGAGATCCTGTTATATTATTTGCTTGTGTTCTTTCTATATATATATTTCTGTGATGTACATGTTCAACCTAAGACAGTGTGATATTTCTTATAGTACGAACAAGATTCGGGTGTCGACACCGTACGCGGAGTCGTGTAACGTCATTTAGAGAGTTGATTCCACGATCATATTTTTACGTTCTTGCTTTACCAAGTATGTCATACCATAGGACACTTAACACTATTTTATGTGACAGAATCTTTCTTGAGTTGTTTATGGTGATTCTGTATAGGCTTACAGGATTCGTGATATGAGACTTACATATATAGAGATATCATTATGACTCATTGTACTAGCTAGAGGTCATGATCTTGTGTGTTATGGACATGAGACATTGTGGACATGAGACGTGAGGTTACATTGGGTGGAGAGAGACACACATGCTACATGCTAATTATATACTATACTACTAGAATACATGATACTACTTGCTGCAATGGGCTCCCCGACACAGAGCCTGTAGTGGTCTCAGCTTGAGTACTAGTGATGCTCTCATTTGTATTTCACATAGCTGGTTACATAGCTCGCCCTGAGGATCTATTTTTATTTACCGCATTTTATTTGGCTTGAGTGCTTCTTGTACCTTGTTATGTGCCCTGAGGACCTGGATCTAGATTATGTCTCCAGGTACAGCAGAGGAGGATTACCCCGAGGTTTAAGGGATATGAGCTAACGCTGGAGCAGTACTGGCACCAGAGGATGAGGTTGTGCCAGAGGATTTCTCCTGAGTACTCAGTTACTTATTCACTTATTTATGCTTAGTATAATTTCATACTTGGACTCATGGACATATGTATTATTTTATTCTCTTTCCTTTATTGTGTCGGGTTGTTCCCCGAGATACTACTTATATGGACTTGTTGATGGGCTATTTTCTTTATCTATTATCTTGACTGGTCTATCATATTGAATTGTGTTTACTTTCTATGGATGAGACTAGAATTATACTGTGATAGATGGTGTAGACTTACATTTATATTTATTACAGCTTAAGTGCACTCTAACGGGTCCATTGAATTGGGTTTGCCCATTGGAGTTATGTTGCTGGCCATTGTCACGTGGCTAGTCCCTCGGTATTTTGGGACTGGGGCGTGACATAGTTTTTTGGTGGCCCATGCAGGTCAGACAATATATTGCTTCAGTTTTAACTAAGGGACCAAGCAAGCCTGTAAATTAGGATAGAATAAATTTATAGGATCTCATCCATATGTTGACACATTCTTGACCTCTATATCGAATTCGAATTAATTTATTGACTTGCATCATGCTTGATTCAACTGTTCAACCCTACAATGATCCCGACAGAAGAAGAGAAGGCAGAGAAATTCTTTGACGGACTGAGCTTTGAACTACAGAGACAAATTGGCTCTGTTGCACCTACTTCATTCAATGACGTCCTTGCTACAGTCCGACGCATGGAGCGCATCACCAGGAGAGAGTCCAGCCAGAAACAGTTCTTCACATCAGCACCAACCAGATCACCAAAGGAAGAAGCTATAAAAAGATCTCACATGTACCAGCCACCCAGAGCAACTCTGCAGATGCTGCCTACATGTCAATATTGTAGCAAGCGAGACCATTATGAGAGCGAGTGTAGACGCAAGTTGGGACTATGCTTGGTATGCGGATCCAACCAACATTCATCCAATGATTGCCCTGAGCGTCGAGAAGGATCAACGATAAGCTTTACCAGCATCGAGACCAGTCCAGCAGCCACATCGACCAGCTTATCCAGCACCAGGAGCATCACAGGAGGAAGATGTAGGATTTAGACCACCAGTACTGAGAGGATATCAGCCGAGGCCACCCTTGGCATCGCAGACACCACTCATCCAGCTGGCCCAGCAACAGCAGATGGCACCACCACAGGGACGTGGACAGGCTTTTGTGATGATAGTGGTGGAGGCACGGACTCGAGGAGTAGCGAATATGGGTAAGATTTAGTTTTATCATAGCTAGCTATAGTAAGAATATTTCTAGTAATACTTTAGCATGTGCCTGTTAGTTCCATTCCCTAGCCTATACCTAGTATTATGTTAGCATGAACTTGTTGGTCTAGAGTAGTAATATGTAAGTGGTACCCAAGTTTTCAGAAGATGTAGTTGATCCTCGCTCTAATCAGATTCCTTTACTCTTGAGTTACTTATCTCTCATTGCCTAAAAAAAAGTTTTTATTGCTTTCCTACGTGTTCTGCTTGAACAAAATCCTCACCCTTCCTCTTGATTTTTTCCTTGTTCATGGTCCCTTATCCTTTGTGGCGTGCTTCAACAAATGTCATACAACCACGTCATCCATTCTGGAGCAAACCTTTCCTGACTAGTTACGTTTCATTTTCTTAATTGCGAGGACACATTTTTTTTAAGTTGGATATATTGTAAACCCTCTGATTTTTTTAGATTTTAGATTTTATTATTGGTATTATGTATTTAAGGGATAATTTTTGTTAGTTTTAGCTAATTAGAATAATATTATATTTATGTACAGATATTTTTGTATATGTAAATAATTACTAATATTACACAAAAAATATATTTTTGGGTGTACAACTATTATTAGAGTATTGTAGATTTTTTCTGGAAATTATTTGGGGTTCAAAATTATTTATAGATAGCTATACATACATATATATGGTTAATAATAATAGAATAATAAAAATCCTAAACCCGATAATCCACTCACACCCAAACCCAAACCAACTCAGACTCGAAATCCTACGGCTACAGTAACTTTCTTTCCTCGACCCCTTCGGCTACGAAACCCCCGCGACCCCCAGCAACCAAAACCGCCCCCGACCGCTCCTTTCACCTTCTGAAACCCCCTTCACCCTATATAAACATCGCCACAAGCAGACTACCACCACCAGCATCTCCCCTGCGTCTAGACGAATCCTGCCGACCGCCGTCAATCGCCACCGCACGCCGCCACGAACAGTCCGCTCCGACATCACGAGCAGCAGCAAACACGTGAGGTACCCTTCTTCCCTCCTCTATTTCTCCCTACACAGTAAACCAAACAGTGAACCGTCGAATCCTATGTGAAGACCACATGATCCCCATGAATCCTGTATAAGTAGTTTAGCTTATCGTGTCCTTTGTAGATTGCAAATCGCGACACAAAATAAAAAAATAAGCAGTTGGCCAGGAACAGAAACTATTCCAAGTACGCGTGTTTGAGTCCCGTTATCTTCATAATGACATGCGATGTTAAAATTCTACCTGAATAGACTTCTAGAAAACATAACCTAGTTTTAATCCCTTTAAACACTTTCTTTTAATTCGATGTATGCTATAATTATTTTAATGCTGAAATCTGTCAAAAATTTATTTTCGTAAACCTAATTTTTTCGATACGGGGTGCGTCCCGCCAAACGAGACAACTTCGTCGTGTGAAAATTATACCAAAAGGCGCGTATCGTCAACTCGGATGTGTGAAATTTTTTGGAACTTGATTTGGATGTGCGTGCACACCGGAATCAACGCGTATCCGTCGAAAAGCACCGTATCGACCTATTCTGACATTTGTCATAACTTCGTGTGTGCTTGTCGTTTCGCAACGATACTTACACTATCGGATTCATAGCATTACGTTGATTATGTGACTCAAGTTTGGTTCGATTCTGAGAACGTTGATGAAATACCGTTTTGCGGGCCCCACGGTTCCACTTGACGGGTGATTTCGTGACCGGCTCATCGGAATCTAGTTATGGAAATTCCATTGGATTCATATCCTCGTTCTGGACTCGTAGATACTAAGTCTGCTAAATTTGGAGAACTTTATCTCTGGCATATTTTTTGGTGCGAAGTGGGCCACATGTGGACCCCGTTTTGACCCGAAACTGTTAATTCTGTCATGTGTCCAAATTGGACTTATGTGTAGTCAATCCTAGATATTTCAAGTATTATAAAAATAATGATGATGTTTGTTTCAGCATCCGGAGGCTTACTTGGAGATTCCACTATTATAGGAGCAGTTGACAGAGTTCAGAGCCCAAGCAAGTGTACCTTGCCAAACTTGCAGAGATCCTGTTATATTATTTACTTGTATTCTTTCTATATATATACTTCTGTGATGTACCTGTTCAACCTAGGATCATGAGACGTTGCTTAGCGTCCGAACAAGATTCGGGTGTCGACGTCGTACGCGGAGTCGTGTAACGTCATTTAGAGAGTTGATTCCATAATCCTATTTTTACGTGCTTGCTTTAGTAAGTACGTCATACCATAGGACACTTAATACTATTTCATGTGATAGAATCTTTCTTGAGTTGTTTATGGTAATTTTCTATAGGCTTACATGATTCATAATATGAAATTTGCATATATAGAGATATCATTATGACTCGTTGTACTAGCTAGAGGTCATGATCTTGCGTATTATGGACATGAGACGTTGAGGACATGAGATATGAGATTACATTGGGTGGGGAGAGACACACATGCTACAGGCTGATTATATACTATACTACTAGAATACATGATACTACTTGCTGCTATGGGCTCCCAGACACAGTCAGCCGAATGGACAGTTGCTTGAGCAAGATGATCTCGTACTACCCCGGACCTCTTCGACTTCGTACCCATAGGTGTATAGTGCAAAGAGTCTAAGTTTTGGTTTTCACCATTCTAAGCATGGCACATAGGATCAACGTTGCGTGAGATTCGGTCAAAAATAGATGTTCGGCTGCTACCAGAGTCGTATGCGGCTATCTGCATGCGGCCGTCAACCAATGTCGTATAGTGAGTCTTATGTGGCCTCCTCCTTGGCCATATAGAGTTTGCATCAGCGTCTGAATGTTTGGCATCGTAGTATTTTTCTCTACCAGAGTTTGGGTGCCGAGCGTTTTCTGCGTCAGGCGAGGATGCCGCATGGACAGCCTGAGGGGACGCCTAGCGAGCGCCTTCAGAAATAGAGAGAGAGGAGAAGGATGCAATAGTTGGTCGAGGTGCGATGGCCTTTGCTGTCCACGTCCTGCTGGTCTTCGAGTGGTAAGAACCCTTCTGGTTGGAAGAGGCTGCCACATAGGCAGTGGACGCATGATGTGTGATCCATGCGGTTGGGAGAGATACGGGGAGCGCAAGCTCCGTAGTTGGGTGAGGCATGGTGGCCTTTGCTACCCGTGTCCTGCTGGTCTTCTTGGGCTTTGCTTGCCTCGGAGAAGGACTCGCACTATCCCCGGAGAGCATATCCTCAAAGGCCTGCTGATTGAAGCGGACCACCAGCATCCTTTGCGTGGACCCGAGCTTGGCTACATCGAATTACGCCACAACTTTCTCATCAGTGGAAAAAGACGTCCCCAGTAGAGTCGCCATCATGTTCGTCATTAAATTTGAAAGTTCTAAAAATAGCTTGATTTAATCAACAAACGAAAGAAAGTACAAAGAGGTCCTGGACGAATAATCCTTTGCATGTAAGATACGATACAAGGTGAGGAAGCTTACGTTCTCTCTTTGCTCATCTCAATATGCTCTCTCTCTCTGCATTGGCCTGGGGTGGTACGCATTCTCTCTGAAGCAAAAAAAAAAGTCAGCCCTTAAAATGTTCCAGTTTCTCCTATTTATAGCCATCCTGCTGATGGGCTATGGGTGCCGTATATGCCTTTATTTGGTGGCCGCATAAGGCCCCTTCAACAGAATGCGGTTGCAACTGTCGCCGCATGTCATGGGCTGATTGCCATGTGGTATTGGTTGAGATATGCTGTTAAAGAGATCTCAGGGTTATTTTTAACCCGTTGTATGCATGACTTGGTCAGCTGGACACGTGGTCAGCACTAACTATGCGAAGATCTCTGCAGTTGTAACAGGAAGATCTTGTGAGCTGGAAGCTGCATAGCATCTTGTCCGCATGATGGCGAGGTCGCATGGGTCTTATAGCCGCATACGTGCTCTCGTTTGGGCCTTGATCGAATGGTCACTCTGGACGCATGATGGCGAGGCCGCATGGGTCTTGTAGCCGCATAGCCGCATATTAGGGACCACGTGGCATGGCACGTTTGTCGAAGCAATTAATGCACTGATGTGACTTATTTTTTTTCTGAGCCGTCGTCTTCACGAGTCTTGAAGCATCTCAGAGTGATGAGTGATGTGTTAGAACTTCTGACAGACATCAGAATCTGTGTCAGGGGGTCCTTATGTGGCATCCCTGCTCTGTGGTCGTCCAGGCCGTATTTAGTATACTATAAGGCTTTTTCTGCGATTTGGTTTATTAGGTCTCATATGGCTTTTCTGTGGCCTGTTGAGGGGGCCTGACTTTTATGCGGCCTGCATGATTTTTTCATACTTCTACAGACAAGATCATGATAGGAGATATACGAACAAGTATACCTCATGAGTCAAACAAATAAGGGTATCGAGCACGGATATCACCCTCTCGCTCCTAAGTTGACTCGTCCGGTTAGTGATGCCCCCAAACAACTCAGACTAACCAAATAGTCCGGTTCTTGAGAATATTCTCTCTCCGGTCCAAAATGGATATATGCCTCTCCTCATATGAAAGGTCGGTATCAACGACCAATTTCGAATAATTTTGGACATGGCTTGAATCCTGTATATACCGTCGTAACTGAGATACATGGAAAACGATATGTATCTCGCGAAGCGACAGTGGAAGAGCAAGGTGATAAAAAATATCTCCCACTTGCTCGAGGATATCGAATGGACCAATATACCGTGGACTAAGCTTTCCCCGTACACCAAATCTGATGACTCCTCGGGTAAGAAAAATTCGAAGGAATACATGGTCGCCGACAAAGAACTCAAGAGGTCGCCGATGCGAATCGGCCCAATGACGATGACGATCTTGACCCACCTTAAGATGCTTTGGGACTTATTTGACTACATCAACTGTCTGGGCTATTATCTCGGGACCAAGCAATTTTCTTTCACCAATATCATTCCAAGCTAATGGTGATCTGCACTTCTTGCCAAACAGTGCCTCGAAGGGTGCCATCTAGATACTTGCCTATAAATTATTGTTGTAGGAGAGTTTTACTAAGTGTAAATGGTCTTCAAATGAACCACCGAAGTTAAGGGTACAAGATCGAAGAGTCTGGATCGTACGTTCTGACTGACCATCTTTTTGGGGATGAAAAGTTATACTGAACTTCAGACGGGTATCCAGACTCTGTTGTAGACTCTGCCAAAAGTGAGATGTGAATCTAGAATCTTTATTTGATACGATGCAGACTGGTACTCTATGAAGTCTAACAATCTGATTCATATGCATCCGAGCCAACTGCTCTGTAGACTGTCCCACTCTGAAGGAAAGAAAGTGAGCAACCTTTGTGAGTTGATCCACTATTACCCAAATTGCATCTCTGTCAGCTGGGGATCTAGGAAGACCGGTCACAAAATCTATGGTGATATAGTTCTACTTCCATTCTGAAATTTGTAAAGGTTCAAGAAGTTCTGCTGGTCTCTGATGCTCAGCCTTGACTTATTGACAAACCAAACATCGTAAGACAAACCGTTATATCTCCCTCTTCATACTATTCTACCAGAAATGCTGACGAATATCTCTGTACATCTTCGTTCCTCCTGGGTGAACGAAATACTGAGAACTGTGGGCTTCTGACATGATCTCTTTACGGATATATCCACTTAGTACACAAAGATGATTACCAAATCAGAGAGTTTCGTCACTGTGAATGCGTAGTTCTGTTCTACACCATACCTCACATTTTGCTCTAAGTCGTAGAAGCTTGATATCTGTTGGCTGTGCTGCTCTAATCCTTCCCACTATACTGGGCTGAACTTACAGACCGACCATCAATACTGTGTTGCCAGGCAATACTACTTCTATGCCATCTTCTGAAGATCTTCTAAAATCTCTCGCTGCGCAGTGAGAAAATAAGCTCCTGCTCTCCGGCTCAAAGCATCTGCCATGATATTAGCCTTACCTGGATGATACTGAAGGTCAAGATCGTAGTTTGCATTTAGCTCTTGCCATCTCCTCTGCCTCATATTGAGATCCTTCTGAGTAAAGACGTACTTCAAACTCTTCTGATCAGTATAAATCTCTACTCGATCTCCATATATGTAATGTCTCCAAAGTTTAAGTGCAAAGACAACTGTTGCTAATTCCAAGTTGTGTATTGGATAATTGTTCTCATGGTCTCGAAGCTGCCAAGATGCATAAGCTATAACCTTGCCATGTTGCATAAGAAAATACCCTAGTCCATTTCTTGATGCATCGCAATATACCGCGAAACCACATGTCCCATCTGGAAGTGTCAAAATTGGTACTGTAATCAACTTCTGCTTGAGATTCTTAAAAAAGATTTGACATTCATCTGTCCAATCAAAGCGTAAATTCTTATGAGTCAATTGTATCAAGGGTGCATAAATTCTAGCAAAGTCTGACACAAATTGTCGGTAATATTCCCCTATTCTCAGGAAACTACGGACTTCTGCAACTATTCTAGGTACTGGCCATGTCTCAACGACTTCTATCTTCTGGGGATCCACTTCAACTCCTCCTTTAGCAATAATATGCCCCAAGTATAAAATACGATCAAGCTAGAACTTGCACTTGTTATACTTGGCATATAACTTATGTTCTATAAGGACTTGAAGACTGATGATATCCCGACTGCAGATCAATCTTGGAAATACTGCTGCTCCACTAAGCTGATCGAACAAGTCATCGATCCTTGGCAAGGGATACTTGTTATTGATGGTTACTGCGTTGAGGGTACGATAATCAACACATAATTGTTACGTTTCATCCTTCTTCTTCACAAGTAGCATTGGGGCTCCACAAGGCGATCCACTAGCACGAATGAATCCCTTGGTTCTCAATTCTTTAATTATTTGGTACAAGACCTCCAACTCTGATGGTGCCATCTTGTAGACTCATCTGACACTGGTGCTATTCATGGAAGTAGATCAATGATACTCTATCTCTCTTTCTGGTGGCATGCATGGAAGTTCTTCTGGGAACACATATGAAAACTCACTAACCACTCTAGAAAATTGTACTCCTTCTGCTAATGCCATTCTCATGATTGCTGACGGAGACTATATCTCTCCTCTAAGAAATGAGAATTCTTCCACTCCGGGGATACGAAAGATAATTTTGCCAGCATGACAATTTATCGTCGTGTATCGGGCACTCAACCAATCCATTCTTAGGACGACGTCATAATCTCCCATATGAAACTCTATCAGTATAGCAGAAAAATCTCTCCCGTACACTATGACCCGACATGTCACGACCCGCACCCGGTGTAAGGGTACTAGTCGGAAACAACGCCCAGCCTATGCCGCAGAATCGACGGTAGAACGCTGTCTAGATAGTCTATCTAACAATATAATGAACCACCAATAATGATAGTATACTCAATCACAGAACTAAGATAGAAATGAGCACGAATCAGATAAAGAATAGAATAGTCACAATACAACTCATGAGTCTAAAATAATACATCAATGAGTCTGAAGAACAAAAAAAAAACTGGAGACAAATCCAGTACAAAAGAATACTACGAAGCTACAACTCCAGGGTCAACTGTCTCAGTTGGGATAAGTCTCTCTTGAGCCAAGGTCTCAGAATCTAAACACACAATATCCTGGGGTCCATAAAAGGTAGAGTACCACTCCTCAGTATCATCTGGAAAAATATATCCAGTCAGAAAAGGAGCAGAGTACATCTCTAACAGCAGTTCTAATTAATGATAAGAACTATGTAGCAGTAAATAGTTGTGGATAAACAAGATGTACAATAGATATAAGAGATATATGTACGATAAGGAAATACTAGAAATAAATACAATAATGAACAATATGCCAATGAAACAATAATACTAATGACTAAGTATGTGAGTACTAGCTTAACATGTGATCGGCTTGGGCAAGATGCAATGCGGCCTGGCTAATCATAAGTGCGGTTTATGATCAACACTATTCATTTACCAGTACTTTATTCAATAGGGATTTGATCACATATCTATACTAATACTCCCCACCCCCGACTGGTATAATAGATCCAACCACGGTATGCTATGGCACGAGATTCTCCAAGAAGATAGCTAGTCTCCCCGAGAATCGGTGTCTGTACATGTACAAGATAACCAATGAAACAATACTTGCACCATATACACCATATACCAAGTAATAACGTCTCATGACGAGATCCGGATATACCAATCCGTGTAACCATAGTGTCAAGAGAACATGGATATCTACACTAGATACAGTGAACATAGAGGATATCATAAATGAGAAACTATCAGAGAATGTACTCGCCTGAAGTCCAATGAACAGTCTCACAGATGTCTGACTCGGTGCCTCGAAGACCTAGATATGGAATACAACATCAATACAAGGTCCCGAAAAGAGAACAAGTTAAACTAGTCAACTTCTAGGTCAATAAGTCAATTCTAAGTCAAAAGTCAACTGTGGTCAACTCTAAAGTCAAATAAAGTCAACTATGGTCAACCCAAGGTCAACTATCTATTTCTAGGTTGTACAAGTCTAGCACCAAAAACTTGGATCAAAATACTAAGCTCTAAGTCATAAGACTACGTCCTTAAATATTAGGATACCGTATCTTCGGATACGTGAATCCAAAATAAACCTCACAATACTAATATTAATAATAATGCATAATATAGAATATTAAATACAATAATTTAGGAATCAAGGTTTTGAACCCAATTGGTATCCATACAAAGTAATGCTCAAGATACATATAGGTATATTATTTACTCTAATACATAATATATTATATATAAACTAATATAAAATAAAATAATAACAATACTAGTATTATATCTCACCACAAATACATTTAGATATACATTTATATATATAAATATAATATATAAAGTATAAACCCAAAACTGCCTAACTGTCACTGAAAAACTGTGTGGAAAATAATTAATTTCAATAAACAGACCTATAGTGACAGTCCCGACTGTCACAGAAAAACTGTCGCCAAAACGCTGTATATAAAACCCACTGCTGACTGATTGGTGACAGTTCAAACTGTCGCAGAAAAACTGTCGCTGAAAAACTGCTCATTCTCGCCCGCTGCATTAATGACAGAACTGTCATTAATGCCCAAAGATTGCTACAGCGGCTGCTGCTTTAATGACAGCATCTGTCATTAATAGCTGCTATCGCAAAAAAATAATTAATATATAACTATATATATATATTAATAAATATAAATCAATATATATATATATAATTATTAAATAAATATATACTTATATATATATATACATAATCCTACACAAATAAATACTAATAGTTACAAACACATTGCATGTATTAATGTACATATTTTACATGGCTAGAAGCACACATAAAATATATTCATTAATATATAAATAATTACATAATAATTATAATTAATATAATTACATATTTAAGCACATAAATATATTTTATAAAACATTTATATATAATTTATTTTATTAACATAAGTTGTAATTTATATAAATGCATGTAAAGAAAGCTACATATATATTTATACATCATTTTAGTACACATAAAATATATAGATCTATGCTACAATAAATACTATAATAAATACACTAAAAATAAATATATAACATCCATATATATTTACTAACTATAATTCAAGAATTAAAACATAAATAATTAGATCTATTCATAAATACACACAATTGGAGAGTATAACATCGTATCCCACTAGATCTAGGATACGCATGCGATACGAGTCCAACACACAACCAATTGTACCCCGAAGGACACAAACAAGTTACAAATATTATTTATGAACAAATCAAAGTGTCAAATGTAGATCTATGTGTCCGTGTCAAAATACGACATGTACAAAGTTCCGTGTCGGAGGAAAAAATCCCCAAAATGACACGTATCACCAATTTGTTGGGATACGACCTACACGTACCCAATTGTGGACACGACACTAGTCCCAAACACATAAGCACATACCCAATTGATCTATAGGATCAATTGACACACACAACAAAATATAAATTCGGAATTCCATCAAAATTGATACAAAAAGTACCATAACTTTCTCCATGGGTCTCCTATGAACACAAAACCAAGTCCTATGGGTAGTACATACATATAGGTTGATTTTACATGATTAAATCTCAGATTTAGAAGCTATTTTAATGAGAAAAACTAAATTATACCTATTAGGAGATGGATTCTCAATAAAACCTCCAATTGAGATGAACCTGCTTCCAAATTGTAGATCATTGCTCCTCTTTGTAGATCCTTGCTTCCTCCTTCTAGATCCTTACTTCTTAACTTTCTAATGGTGAACTGGGAAGAATTTGGAATAAATTTGGTAGGGAATTGGATTGGGAATGAAAGGAATTTGGGAGTGGAGAATTCTAGATCTAGATTTGGAAATGAGAATGAGAGGAGAGAAAATTTCCCCCCTCTAATATAGGCCGGCCTTACCCCTTCCCCAAGCAATTATAAAATGTCCAATGTACCTACCCCTTGGGGCCTCTCATGAAGAAATAATTAAGGAAGGAGGCTTCTAGTCTAATGACTTAATTAATTTAATCCATCTCCTTAACAATGGACTTTCTAAATGGGCCAAGTCTAACTAATTAATTCATGTTGGTCCATGGGTCCAAACTAAACTAGTTGGGTCCACTAATATAAGTCCAAAATAATTAAATAACATCTAACAACAATTAAATAATACAACAGATAATTATTTACAATGCACAATATTTAATTAAATAGAAAAAGACTAAAATACCCTTTCCTAGAAATTGTGGTAGTGACAAGTCTACCCTCCTTAAAAAAAATTCGTCCTCGAAATTCAACGATAAAAAACCACCCCCAGAAAATCACAAAACAGAACTAAAGAATCACAATTAACTAATGAACAGAACATAACTAGAAAATAACATACCTCAAGGTACAAACAAATATGGATAACGCTCTCGTATGTCATCTTCTCTCTCCCAGGTAGACTCCCCCGAAAAGTGATACCTCCATGCGACGCGCACCAAAGGAATAGTCTGGTTCCTCAGCACCTTCTCTCTTCGATCCAGAATCTCAACTGGCTGCTCTGTATAGCTAAGAGTAGGGCCCACCTCTATCTCCGAGTGATCCAATACATGGCTAGGATCGGCCACGTATCGTCTCAACTGCGACACATGAAACACGTTGTGCACTCCCTCCAATGCAGGTGGCAAATCTAGTCTATAAGCAACTACACCGACCCTCTCTAGAATAGTGAAAGGTCCGATGAATCGTGGACTAAGCTTTCCGCCTCCACCGAAGCTAATCGTGCCTCGTGTCGGAGAAATCCTCAGAAATACCAAACTACCCACCTAGAACAAAACACCATCTTAAGAACTTAATCTATAACAAACAAGAACAAGCACAAACAAAATCTAAACTATACCTCAAACTCCAAAGGTCTTCGATGGCTATCGGCCCAATGCCGCTGTCTGTCCTGCGCCACTCGAAGTCTGTCTCTGATCAACTGAACCTTCTCGGCTGCATCCACAACCATCTCTGGCCCAAGCAAAACTCTCTCTCCAACATCTTCCCAAGACAAAGGAGTACGACACCTCCGACCATATAGAGCTTCAAAAGGTGACATCTCTATACTGGCCTGGTAACTGTTGTTGTAAGCAAACTCTACCAAATGGAGATGGTCCTCCCAAGAACCCCCGAAATCTAGTACATAAGTGCGCAATATATCCTCGAGAGTCTGGATAGTCCTCTCTGACTGCCCATCTGTCTGGGGATGATATGCAGTACTGAACTTGAGCTGAGTGCCCAAACTCTCCTGCAAACTCCTCCAGAAATAAGAAGTGAAACGACTATCTCGATCTGAGACTATGCTAACGGGAACTCCGTGTATCCTAACGATCTGCCTCACATACATCTCTGCCAGCTTCTCCGTAGACAAACCCACCTTGAAAGGCAAAAAATGGACCGACTTGGTCAACCTATCAACAATGACCCAAATCGCGTCCTTCCCTCCTGGAGATCGTGGAAGTCCGGACACAAAATCCATAGTAATGTGTTCCCACTTCCACTCTGGAATGGGTAATGGCTGAAGTAAACCTCCTGGTCTCTGCCTCTCGGCTTTCACCTGTTGGCACACTAAGCATCTGGATACAAACTGTGCCACTTTCTTCTTCATGCCATACCACCACACACTCTCTCGCATATCCCGATACATCTTGTTAGCACCTGGATGTATGGAATTCTGAGAGTGATGCGCTTCCTGCAATACCTCCTCTCGCAACTCCCCACTAGGCACACACAATCTAACTCCATGCCTCAAAGATCCATCTGCTGCAATAATGAAATCATCCTCCAATCCTGCTCTCACCTGAGCTCTGATACTCCTTAGAGATACATCATCATACTGTGCTGCCTTGATCTTGTCTATCAAATCTGAGTGTATCTGCAATCCCCACATCTGCATAGCACACCAGGAACAATCACCTCAATGCCCAAGCTCTCCAAATCCTCCAACAAATATCGATCCTGCGTCAAGAACATAGCTACTGGATACCTGCTCAAAGCATCGGCAACTACATTTGCTTTCCCAGGATGATATTGCAAAGAGATATCAAAATCCTTCATCAGTTCCAACCACCGACGCTGCCTCATGTTCAACTCCTTCTGCGTGAAAACGTACTTCAAGCTTTTGTGGTCTGTGAAGATCTTCACACGCTCTCCGTACAAATAATGTTTCTACAACTTCAGGGCGAATATGACGGCTGCCAACTCCAAATCATGGGTAGGATAGTTCTTTTCATGAGGACGCAATTGCCTGGATGCATAGGCAATCACTTTCCCATGCTGCTGAAGAACACAACCTAAACCCTTCCCCGATGCATCACTATAAATAGTGAAACCTCCGGACCCTGATGGCAACGTCAAAATAGGAGCAGACGTCAACCTCTTCTTCAACTCCTCAAAACCAACCTGGCAATCCTTCGTCCAAACAAACTCCATATCCTTCCTTGTGAGTCTGGTTATCGGCTCGGCAATCCTCGAAAAATCTTGCACAAACTTCCTATAATAGCCTGCCAATCCCAAGAAACTCCTGATCTCTGCTACTGAACTCGGAGTCTTCCAAGATTCCACTGCTGAAATCTTCTTTGGATCCACTGAAATACCATCACCAGTCACAACATGCCCCAAGAACTCCACCTTGTCCAAGAAAAACTAACACTTGGACAACTTTCCATACAACTTCTCCTTCCTTAGCACATCCAACACAATCCTCAAATGCTCCTCATGCTCCTCCCTCATGCTCCTCCGGTGTCCTCGAGTATATGAGTATGTCGTCGATGAACACCACCACGAACTTGTCAAGGTACTGGTGGAATACCTTGTTCATCAAGTTCATAAATATCGTCGGTGCATTAGTCAAACCAAACGGCATCACCATAAACTCGTACTGACCATACCGAGTTCTAAAAGCAGTCTTCGGTATGTCCTCCGGCTTCACCTTCACCTGATGGTAGCCTGATCTCAAATCTATCTTAGAAAATACCTTGGCTCCACTCAACTGATCAAACAGATCATCAATCCGTGGCAAAGGATACTTATTCTTGATAGTGAGTTTATTCAAAGCCCTGTAATCAATGCACATGTGCACCGATCCATCCTTCTTCGGTACAAACAATACCGGGGCTCCCCATGGTGAAGAACTCGATCTGATAAATCCCTTATCCTATAATTTGTCCACCTGCTTCTTCAACTCGACCAGCTCACTGTTGTTTACTCTATAGACATGCTGCAAAATTGGTTCTGCACCTGGCACCAAGTCTATAGAAAATTCAATATCTCGATCTAGCGGCAATCCTGGCAATTCCTCAGGAAACACATCCAAGAACTCTGCTATCAATGGATGCGGCAACTCCTTGTCTTCCACCATAGCTCCACAAATAATGCCTTCGCCCTGCTCTGCAGCTCCTCTAGCAAACTCGAACTCTGGCTCTCCTGGCGGACCAAACAAAACTTTTCCTCCTCTACAGTCTATGCTAGCACGGTGCCTACTCAACCAATCCATCCCGAGTACAATGTCGTAGCTCGGAAGTGGCATTACAAGTAGACACGCACTCAACTCCCGGCCTCCCAGAGTAACTCTCCGATCCTTGCAAATATCATTAACTAGGATAATGTCTCCCCCGATCATGATCTTGCGAGTCCTAAGCAAAGACTCAGCTACCAAACCATGCTTTAGAGCAAAAGAAACAGATACAAAACTATGGGAAGCACCACTACCAAACAAAGCTAAAGCTGGAATGGAATCAAGAAGAATAGAACCTGCAATGACATCTCCGGTGGGTTCCTCCTCTTCGACGGTCATAGCAAACGCTCGTCCCTGTCGAGCACCTCCCTGCTGTTGATGCTGGACAAAACGCTGCTGCTGTGTCGGAAGCGGTCTCCTCGGCTGTGCTGTAGGTGGTCTCGTCTGTGTCCTCGGAGCTGGAGCTGCTACTTGAATTGCACGACGAGGACACTCCCTCGATTGATGTCCTTCAGTACCACAATATAAACAAACTCCTAGCCTCCTCCTGCAAACTTCCCAGATGTGGCCGGGCTTCTTGCAGAAGTTGCATGGAGCTTCCTGTAACTGTCTCTGCTGCTAAGGTGCCTGGTGAAAATGCGCTCTCGCTGGAGTCTGGTTCTGCTGTGGCTGCTGGAAAGGTCTGGACTAGAAATGAGG
The DNA here is from genome assembly GCA_036927795.1 of Iris macrosiphon. Lineage (NCBI taxonomy): Eukaryota > Viridiplantae > Streptophyta > Magnoliopsida > Asparagales > Iridaceae > Iris > Iris macrosiphon. Next base: position 136,869,842 of record JAYESA010000014.1, read on the forward strand.
ACGTTTGACAGATACTGCACTGCCGTTGGCCCCCAGAAAAGAATCACGGTCTCTCTTGCTCTTTAAACCCAGATCTCGCTCAACCTTGCATGCCTCCGCAAGTATCTCCGAGTATGTCTCATAAAAAGACGGAATGAAGAATCAATATGGCACAAGATGTAAGACATCAAGGAAAGAACAGTTTAAGGGATCAAGTATCAATGTCAAAGGAGAATAGTTGAATCAAAAGAATTTTCCTAGATGTGATTGAGTATCTCAGCCTATATCATATATCCTATCGCAGGCTCGTAGTAGTACAACTAAGTTGTCGCACTACCACGATATCACATACTTGTGAAGCTAGACCTGCATGGGCCACCACCAAAAATGTGTCACGACCCGCACCCGGTGTAAGGGTACTAGTCGGAAACAACGCCCAGCCTACGTCGCAGAATCGGCGGTAGAACGCTGTCTAGATAGTCTATCTAACAATATAATGAACCACCAATAATGATAGTATACTCAATCACAGAACTAAGATAGAAATGAGCACGAATCAGATAAAGAATAGAATAGTCACAATATAACTTATGAGTCTAAAATAATACATCAATGAGTCTGAAGAACAAAAAAAAACTGGAGACAAATCCAGTACAAAAGAATACTACGAAGCTACAACTCCATGGTCAATTGTCTCAGTCCGGATAAGTCCCTCTTGAGCCAGGGTCTCAGAATCTAAACACACAACATCCTGGGGTCCATAAAAGGTAGAGTACCACTCCTCAGTATCATCTGGAAAAATATATCCAGTCAGGAAAGGAGCAGAGTACATCTCTAACAGCAGTTCTAATTAATGATAAGAACTATGTAGCAGTAAATAGCTGTGGATAAACAAGATGCACAATAGATATAAGAGATATATGTACGATAAGGAAATACTGGAAATAAATACAATAATGAACAATATGCCAATAAAACAATAATACTAATGACTAAGTGTGTGAGTACTAGCTTAACATGTGATCGGCTTGGGCAAGATGCAATGCGGCCTGGCTAATCATAAGTGCGGTTTATGATCAACACTATTCATTTACCAGTACTTTATTCAATAGGGATTTGATCACATATCTATACTAATACTCCCCACCCCCGACTGGTATAATAGATCCAACCACGGTATGCTATGGCACGAGATTCCCCAAGAAGATAGCTAGTCTCCCCGAGAATCGGTGTCTGTACATGTACAAGATAACCAATGAAACAATACTTGCACCATATACACCATATACCAAGGAATAACGTCTCATGACGAGATCCGGATATACCAATCCGTGTAACCATAGTGTCAAGAGAACATGGATATCTACACTAGATACAGTGAACATAGAGGATATCATAAATGAGAAACTATCAGAGAATGTACTCGCCTGAAGTCCAATGAACAGTCTCATAGATGTCTGACCCGGTGCCTCGAAGACCTAGATATGGAATACAACATCAATACAAGGTCCCGAAAAGAGAACAAGTTAAACTAGTCAACTTCTAGGTCAATAAGTCAATTCTAAGTCAAAAGTCAACTGTGGTCAACTCTAAAGTCAAATAAAGTCAACTATGGTCAACCCAAGGTCAACTATCTATTTCTAGGTTGTACAAGTCTAGCACCAAAAACTTGGATCAAAATACTAAGCTCTAAGTCATAAGACTACGTCCTTAAATATTAGGATACCGTATCTTCGGATACGTGAATCCAAAATAAACCTCACAATACTAATATTAATAATAATGCATAATATAGAATATTAAATACAACAATTTAGGAATCAAGGTTTTGAACCCAATTGGTATCCATACAAAGTAATGCTCAAGATACATATAGGTATATTATTTACTCTAATACATAATATATTATATATAAACTAATATAAAATAAAATAATAACAATACTAGTATTATATCTCACCACAAATACATTTAGATATACATATATATATAAAAATATAATATATAAAGTATAAACCCAAAACTGCCTAACTGTCACTGAAAAACTGTGTGGAAAACAATTAATTTCAATAAACAGACCTATAGTGACAGTCCCGACTGTCACAGAAAAACTGTCGCCAAAACGCTGTATATAAAACCCACTGCTGACTGATTGGTGACAGTTCAAACTGTCGCAGAAAAACTGCCGCTGAAAAACTGCTCATTCCCGCCCGCTGCATTAATGACAGAACTGTCATTAATGCCCAAAGACTACTACAGCGGCTGCTGCTTTAATGACAGCATCTGTCTTTAATAGCCGCTGTCGCGAAAAAAACAATTAATATATAACTATATATATATTAATAAATATAAATCAATATAAATCAATATATATATATATAACAATTAAATAAATATATACTTATATATATATACATAATCCTACACAAATAAACACTAATAGTTACAAACACATTGCATGTATTAATGTACATATTTTACATGGCTAGAAGCACACATAAAAATATATTCATTAATATATAAATAATTACATAATAATTATAATTAATATAATTACATATTTAAGCACATAAATATATTTTATAAAATATTTATATATAATTTATTTTATTAACATAAGTTGTAATTTATATAAATGCATGTAAAGAAAGCTACATATATATTTATACATTATTTTAGTACACATAAAGTATATAGATCTATGCTACAATAAATACTATAATAAATACACTAAAAATAAATATATAACATCAATATATATTTACTAACTATAATTCAAGAATTAAAACGTAAATAATTAGATCTATTCAAAAATACACACAATTGGAGAGTATCACACCGTATCCCACTAGATCTAGGATACGCATGCGACACGAGTCCAACACACAACCAATTGTACCCCGAAGGACACAAACAAGTTACAAATATTATTTATGAACAAATCAAAGTGTCAAAAGTAGATCTATGTGTCCGTATCAAAATACGACATGTACAAAGTCCCGTGTCGGAGGAAAAATCCCCAAAACGACACGTATCACCAATTTGTTGGGATACGACCTACACGTACCCAATTGTGGACACGACACAAGTCCCAAACACATAAGCACATGCCCAATTGATCTATAGGATCAATTGACACACACAACAAAATATAAATTCGGAATTCCATCAAAATTGACACAAAAAGTACCATAACTTTCTCCATGGGTCTCCTATGAACACAAAACCAAGTCCTATGGGTAGTACATACATATAGGTTGATTTTACATGATTAAATATCAGATTTAGAAGCTATTTTAATGGGAAAAACTTAATTATACCTATTGGGAGATGGATTTCCAATGAAACCTCCAATTGAGATGAACTTGCTTCCAAATTGTAGATTCTTGCTCCTCTTTGTAGATCATTGCTTCCTCCTTCTAGATCCTTGCTTCTCAACTTTCTAATGGTGAATTGGGACGAATTTGAAATGAATTTGGTAGGGAATTGGAATGGAAATGAAAGAAATTTGGGAGTGGGAAATTCTAGATCTAGATTTGGAAATGAGAATGAGAGGAGAGAGAAATTTCCCCCCTCTAATATAGGCCGGCCTTACCCCTTCCCCAAGAAATTATAAAATGTCCAATGTACCCCTTGGGGCCTCTCATGAAGAAATAATTAAGGAAGGAAGCTTCTAGTCTAATGACTTAATTAATTTAATCCATCTCCTTAACAATGGGCTTTCTAAATGGGCCAAATCTAACTAATTAATTCATGTTGGTCCATGGGTCTAAACTAAACTAGTTGGGTCCACTAATATAAGTCCAAAATAATTAAATAACATCTAACAATAATTAAATAATACAACAGATAATTATTTACAATGCACAATATTTAATTAAATAGGAAAAGACTAAAATATCCTTTCCTAGAAATTGTGGTAGTGACACGACATGAGATATTAACTCTATCTACTCCCATGATACTGTTACCAGTAAATATATTAAGTCTTACTGATAATGATTCGGGTTCTAATCCAACTCGTGTCGCAAATCGTGCAAACATAAAGGAATGTGATATACCAGAATTAAATAATACTGAAGCTGAATGAGAGTTGACAAGAATAGTACATGCAACCACCTCACCTGAAGCTAGTTGTTCCTCCACGGTGAGTGCCATATCCTGGCCTCATCCTCGTCCTCGTCCTCTCGGTACTGGTCCTCGATATTGTTGACCTCATTGCCTGGCTTGCATATATTGTTGTAGCCTTTGCTGCTGGAATACTTGAGATTGGGTCGACAAAGGCCTCGGTCCCTGGTTCTACTGAGCCGGTGCTGGATCCATGTACTAGGGTCATGCCGGGGAAGATGATGATGAACTAGCTCTACGTGGGCAAGATCCCACTTTGTAGCCTGGAGCTCCACAAGCTAAGTATAATCCTTGCGGTCTGCGACATTCAGAAAATACGTGCCCAGACTTTCCATAATGAGAACACCCTGCTGAAGATGATGTCCTTTGCTGTTGAGTTCGAGTTGGTACTGTTTGCTGAACTGAGGCTATTGAAACTGGCCTCCTCGGAGATCCGATAGTTAAAGTTCTAACTATCTGGGCTGGTGCTGAAGACTGGTTATAAAAACCGTCTGAAGTATAGGTCCTCTTACGACCTCCAGTCATATCCACTATTCTCTGGGAGGTATACTCATGCCTCCTTGCTGCTCTTAAAACAACATCAAAAGTCTGAAAGTCGTATTGTTCTACTACCAATATGATCTCCAGGTGAAGTCCCTACTGGAACCTCCTTTCTCGGTCTAATTCGGTTGCCACCAAGGTGGGAGCAAACCAACTTAACCTACAAAACTCTGCCACGTAGCTGTCGACAGTCCTGCTCATTTGTTTCAAGTTATTAAATCTCTGTTACAGATCATAACGCGACACCGCGTCAAAGTATCTGACATGAAACCTTTCGTTGAATGTGGCCCAGGAGACGGATACTGTTAGTGAAACCATCTATGCTGCCCACCAGTCTCGGGCTAGATATAGCAACTGCAACTGAACCATCGAGACTTGCTCTCTAGTCGAAACTCTGGCTGCCTCTAAAATAGCCTCAGTATCATGAAGCTAAGCATCTGATGCAATCGCTTCCTCGGTGCCATAGAAATACGAGTGTTGGAGGCGCTTGAAGTTTCTTACCGAGTTGTTGGCACGAGGTCCGCCTCTTTCCAAAGTCCCTTATACTAATTGAATGAGTACGTCCTCTCGACGTCTTTGAGATGCCAATAATTTTTGAAGTATACCAATTAGCACAATATTGTCCCCTCCTATATCAGGTACTGGTTGCACGGGAGGTACTGGCTGGATCTGAGGATCCTCATTTTTAGTTGTTCTGGACCCGGCCCCAGAATGCTGAGGCTGAACCTCAAGGGTTTCCTGGGCATCGAGATATTGTCCTCTTACTGGAGGAACTCAGACTGGATGATCAGAAGGACCAGGAATAATATCCTGGAAAGATGAATGATACAAGGATCATCAAAGGGATGAACATAATTAATCGATAATCAAAGCAGATGTTGAATCAAGATGTCAAGGATATAAATTCGACACTGGAGGAGATCAAGGAGTAGCATGATTGAGACATCTAAAACATATTGGTACACCCCCCACATTTCTGAATTTTTAAACCTATATGGGCCACCACTTAAGCCGTGTCACGCCCCAGAACCAGAATACTGGAGAGCAGGGGCAGACAAAGCCAGCTACGTATACCAGAGTACTCTATATCCCGAGATACGGTCATTGCTGTCTAGACATATGAGTGTATACTCTACAATCTATCAGGCAATCCTGGGTCAAGAATCATAGGTGTCTCAATCTCAAGCAAGCAATAAGTTTACAAGATATATGATCATCAACATATAATAATAAGGCTTCCCAAACTATACATACCCAGATGATCATGAAGCTAGTTACCAAAATAAAGAAATAGCATAGTACAATGTTACATGATCAGCTCTAGCTATAGTCTAGAATATGCTTTACATGTAGGCCCGCAGGCTAGAATGTCAAGTCCCAAAATATGAGCTAAACACGTGTTCGGTGGCTAAATGTCTCAAAAGAATAATTATACAAGATCAAGTGGGTGATGAAAGAGGAACCCACTCATGGCCCCGGGTGCTCCTGGTGTTCACCATCTTGAGGCAGGAAGTACAGGAGATCATGTGGTCCTGCTTCGATATCTGGCCATACAAAACTAGTGGAGTCAGATCCCAAAATAACAAGTACCACAAGGGAGCCAAACTTATGAACTAAAACCAGCATGCAGACAAAATCAGTAAGAATAGCAGGTAAAGTGATAGTTAAACAATTCTGGAATATTTAAACAAGGATATCTAAAATCAGTACTCCGGTTACCATTTCCGGACCAACTGTTAATTTAAATCAGGACATGACTAGACTAGTAATCAAGTAATCACGGCGAATCATGCCCTACGGCTTGGTATCATTAGCTAACTAGGGTTATCACATCCTAGTTACTAACACATGTAGTTTGAGATTTATTACAGCCACATGCCCTGCAGACTATCCAGGTTATCCAGACGAACAAGTACATAGTATATGTTTATAAGTATAATCATTTTTTTGTCTTTTCTGGTAGTGCAACACTCGTCGGTGTGTTGGAAGTGTGCCCCTCACGACGGAGAGCTCCAAATCCATCATGTCAATGAGATACCGAGATTGCATGTAGCCAATTTTTTTCTAGATTATTATTCTAGTTATTAGCCTGGACAATTATCAAGGATTCCCTACCGTGGTGTCATGACCCACACCCGGATATTCGGGCACGAGTACGTGGTTACACCCAGTCTACGCCGCATAATCGACGGTAGAACACTGTTTGAGATATTTCTAACTATCTAACATCTCAACAATATAATATGGTACTTGTCAATCATCTCAACTTCAAACGGAGGAGCAATATGGTATCTCACATGAATAACTAATCTCAATCACAAAACAAACTAAGAAAGAATAATGCACGAATGGAATAGCGAAGGAAGAATAAAGATACAATTCATAATCTGAAATAATATACAAGATATGAATCCACCAAAAGAATAGTCTAATACAATCTAATACAAATATAACTAGACCTCCTCGGGCTCTGCAACTAAGTCCTCCTGGTCAATAGGAGTATACTCTTAAGGTACGCCGTCCTGCGGCCCGTAGAATGTGGGACACTGCTCTATAAGCCAGTAATCTGGAAAAATATATCCAGTCAGGATTGGAGCGAAGTGCATACCTCTGAAAGCAGTTTCAATAGCATAATCGAGCATAAAAACATATATAGAAATGAAATACAAGATCACTAAATATATGAATGATGAACAATAGATATACATGTAATGTACGAGAATATAGATCAACGATATGAATATCACAATAGGATGGAATAACTGCAATCTAAACTAACTAATGTGCCTCAGAATATAAGTTCATTATGTGATCGGGTTGGGTGAACATGATCAGGTAAGACAGATTATAATTGAGGTATGTAACTAGAATGTACACGATATAACAATGGCTCTGATCACATAATCAACTCCTACCCTCCCACCCCTAATTAATACCGATGGATCCAATCACGATACGCTACGAACACGAAATATAACCACTGAACATGAGCAGTGGGTGTACATGAATATCATAACCACCGAACACGAGCGATGGGTGTACACGAATAAGCACACTGAACATGAGCAGTATGTGAACATGAAATATAATCAATACCCAATATACATGATGAGATACAATATACACGAGTACCCGCTGAACACGACAGGGGATAACATCTCCTGACAGGATCCATATAGTACCAGTCCATGAAATCACTGTGTCAGGATCGATGTATACAATTCTAGGACATACATATATACAATATTATAAATCAAAAATAATCAGATAAATGTACTCGCCTGAAGTCCTGAGCAAGGTGTGTCTCTCGATGCCCAAGCTGGTGTCACACAACCTATATATGGTATGTTGCATCAATACAAGGTGCAAGAATGAAAATAAGTGAAGTTGATGCAATTCTAGGTCGATATGTCATTTCTAAGCCAAACCAATAAAATCTAGGTTACAAGAATCTAATGCTAAGTCACTAAGTCGATACATTATAAAACTATGCTATACTAGCTAAACTATGAAACAATAAGACACTCAAAGAGCCGTATCCTAAGATACGCAAGTTTTCGAATATAAAAATAGTGTTTATATATATATACTAGTCAAATATAATAATATTATATCAAATCAATTGAAATAGGATACCTTAGCCTTGCACCAATGCGTATCGCACATATCTCGATATCCAAACTCAATACATTGGGTATCGACCCAATACCTTGGTGATACCTTGGTATCCCAAGGCAACCCAATTAGCTACCAACTAACTCTTACCAATTAGCTACCAACTAACTGATAAATAACTAATAGATCAACTAACTACCTAAACCAATATCCAATATACCTTGACACCCAAAACCCCAACTAATACCTTAACTCACTGACACAAGAAACTAAAACTTGAAACGATATTGTGCATATCTGCACAGTGGCTACTCCCTGTGTGCACTGATGCACTCGATGCTGTGGCTCCTTGCTCGACTAATATTCCTTGCTGAATTGCTGTTACCCCGAGCCCTCTTACTGCTGATGCAGCTCTCTACTGATACGTGCAGTGGACTGCATAGGGACTGATACCTATTGAATCTGTGAACTGTTGTTGGTGTCAAGCACTGGTTGCTGATGCACCTCTTCCTTGGTTGCACTTCTTCAGTCACCTTGCTGTGCTCACTACACAGTGAGCTGCTGCCTCGACTGCTCAAGGAATGTCCAAAGTTACTGACCAACTGTACTGTGTGCAGACTGCTCAGTGGTGCTTGAGCCTTGGAGCTACTGCTGTCCCTTCTTTATACGAGCTCCCTGCTGAACTGTTGCTGTGGTATCTGCTCGATACTGGGCGATCTCTTGCTACTTCTCGGGTTGCTGCTATTGCTGAACATCATTGACACCGAGTTGTTGTGCATTGATACCCGAATGCCCGATCCTGCTGTACAGTCTCCCCACTTTCTGTGCATTTCTGCATAAGTACAGCTGCACTCTCCCCCCTTGTGCAGTTTGCTACACCTCGATGGCTGCCACTGCCCTCTCACTCACTCAAACACACACAGACACACATACACAAATACACTTAAACACAGCTAAGTGTATATATATATATATATATATATATATATATATATATATATATATATATATATATAACATAACCTACACACTAAGATAGCTAGCTATACATCTATATATATACTTCTTATATATATATAAACTCAAACACATATATACGTATACATATAAGTACACATATATATACATATAGTTATAGATCTATACATAACTATAAACACGAATATATGCACGCACATATATCCAAACACGAAATACACTATTATATACACTATATGATAGCTTATATATATATATATATATATATATATATATATATATATATATATATATATATATATATATGAAAAAGGGCAAAATAACAAACACATAGAGTGCACCGCACCCGTATCACACTTTCTCTATGATACACTTGCGATACGGCTCCAACACACAAACAAATACATCTCGGAGGACACGAGCAAGTCTAAAATATTAATTATGAACAATACGTATAGTAGTTAGAGTATCTATGTGTCTGTGTCATAATGTGATATGCACAAGACCCCGTGTCGGAGAAAATCTCCCAAAATTAACCCATTTCGTCAAATTGATGAGATATGGCCTACACGTATCCAATTATGGACACGACACTAGTCACAAATAAGAAATCAAATGTCATTTAGATCTATTAGACCCAATGACAAGTACTACATGTGCCAATCTTGGAATTCTTCCAAAATTGGCACCAAATTGGACATAACTTTCACCGTAGGTCTCCGATGAACCTAAAACCAAATCATATGGGTAGCCTATGCATGTGGATTGGTTTTGCATGGTTAAATATCAGATCTATAGTCTAATAGATGGGGGAAAACTAAAATGTACCTATTGGAAGATGGATTCTCAATAAAAAGTCCCAAATTGCCATGTAGCTCCTCTCCTTGTAGATCTTGGTCTCCTCCTCCTTGCTCCTTGCTTCATTCTTGTTGTAGAAATCTCAATGATGAATTTGGGAAGAGATTGGTGAAGAATTGGTAGAGAATTGATGAGGAAATGAAGGGAATTGGAAGAGAAAAAAATTTGTAGATCTAGAATTTGGGGAATAAAAATAAAATGAGAGCACTCTCTCTCTCCTCCTTGATGTGGTCGGCCATGTAGCCCCTTCCCCAAGCAATGTACAATATCATAAATACCCCTTTGGGCCTCTCATGAAAAAATTAATTAGGGAGGGAAGGTTCTAGTCTAATGGTTTCTCTAATTAATCAAACCTCCTAATCTATGGGCCTAATTCATGGGCTCAATCTAAAAGTTTGGTTCATGCATTCTAATAAATGGATTAGGTCCACTATACAAGTCTAAAATAAATCTACAACTAACAAACAATAATTAATACAATAATTAAATAATCATGCATGCACAAATATTAAATACAATCAATCATAAAATTAAAATTATCCATGTCAATTACTAGACTACTCTTGAATGAAAAAGTGAGGGTGACAATCCTACCCACCTTAAAAAAATTTTGTCCTCAAAATTAAGGAAGAAACTATCTACCAAAAGCAAACAATACAATGCAAAAAAGAATTATATCTCACGGCTCGAACAGAAATGGATATCGCTCGCGCATCTTGGTCTCTCGCTCCCAGGTACTCTCTCCTGGCGAGTGATGTCTCCACGCGACGCACACCAAAGGAATCGTCTGGTTCCTCAGCACCTTCTCTTTCCGATCCAGAATCTCCACTGGCTGCTCTAGATAGCTAAGAGTAGGGCCCACCTCTATCTCCGAGTGATCCAATACATGATTGGGATCTGCCATGTACCGTCTCAACCGCGATACGTGAAATACGTTGTGCACTCCCTCCAGTGTAGGTGGTAAGTCTAGTCTGTATGCAACTGCACTGACCGTCTCAAGAATACTGAAGGTCCGATGAATCATGGACTAAACTTGCCGCCTCAACCGAAACGAATCGTGCCACGTGTCGGAGAAATTTTCAAGAAAATCAGACCGCTAACCTAGCACGAAACACAACCTTATCACTCTAATAAACAACAATCAAACACAAGCAAGACAAACTAAAGCTATACCTCAAACTCCAAGGGTCTCCGGTGGCTATCGGCCCAATGCCGCTGCCTGTCCTGTGCCACTCGAAGTATGTCCCTGATAAGCTTCACCTTCTCAGTTGCATCCACTACCATCTCTGGTCCTAATAAAGCTCTGTCACCGACATCATCCCAGGACAACGGAGTGTGGCACCTCCGTCCATATAATGCCTCGAATTGTGACATCTCAATGCTGGCTTGGTAGCTGTTGTTGTATGAAAACTCTACCAAGTGAAGGTGATCCTCCCAAGAACCTCCAAGGTCTAAAACACAGGTGCGTAGCATGTCCTCGAGAGTCTGAATAATCCTCTCCGACTGTCCGTACGTCTGAGGGTGATAAGCGGTACTGAACTTGAGCTGAGTGCCCAAGCTAGCCTGCAAACTCCTCCAAGAATGGGACGTGAAGCGACTATCCCGATCTGAGACTATACTCACTGGAACACCGTACAATCTGATAATCTGATGCACATACATATCCGCAAGCTTCTCCGTAGATGTACCCACTTTAAATGGCAGAAAGTGGGCTGATTTGGTCAACCTGTCCACGATGACCCAAATCGCATCTTTGTCTCCTGGAGAACGCGGAAGCCCTGATACAAAATCCATAGTCATATGCTCCCATTTCCACTCCGGAATGGGTAAAGGCTGAAGCAATCCTTCTGGCCTCTGTCTCTCCGCCTTGACCTGCTGGCAAACTAAGCATCTAGACACGAAGCTAGCTACCTCTCGCTTCATGCCATACCACCATACATGCTCTCTCATGTCTCTATACATCTTATTGGCACCATGATGCATAGAGTATTAAGAACGATGTGCCTCCTGTAGAATCTTCTCGCGCAATGCTCCTCTCGGTACACATAACCTGGTACCGTGTCGCAATGATCAATCATCTGCGACGATAAAGTCCTCTGCCATCCCGACCTGAACCTGTGCTCTGATGCTCCTCAAAGACTCATCCTCATATTGTCCGGCTCCGATCCGGTCCATCAGCTCCGACTGAACCTGAAGTCCCCACATTTGTGCTGCGACTCCAGGAACTAGTACCTCAATGCCCAAAGTATCAAGATCTGTCAATAAATGTCTGTCTCTAGTCAAGCACATAGCCACGGGATACCTGCTCAAAGCATCTGCGACTATGTTGGCCTTCCCTGGATGGTACTGCAAAGATATGTCGAAGTCTTTCATCAGCTCCAACCATCGTCGTTGCCTCATGTTGAGCTCTTTCTGTCTAAACACATACTTTAAGCTCTTATGGTCTGTGAAGATCTCTACTCTCTCTCCATATAAATAGTATTTCTATAATTTGAGAGCAAAGATAACCGTTGCCAACTCCAAATCATGGGTAGGGTAGTTCTTCTCATACGGGCATAATTTCCTGGAAGCATAAGCAATCACCTTTCCGTGCTACTGTAACACACAACCCAAACATTTCCTTGATGCATCACTGTAAATGGAAAATCCTCCTGCTCCTGATGGTAGTGTCAAAATGAGAGCTATAGTCAACCTCCTCTTCAGCTCATCAAATGCTGACTGACAATCCTTAGTCCAGACGAATTCTACGTCCTTCCTGGTCAGCCTAGTCATCGGCTCTGCAAGTCTGAAAAAGTCCTGAACAAATCTCTGGTAGTAGCCTGCTAATCCAAGGAAGCTCCTGATCTCTGCTACTGAACTCGGGGTAGACCACGATTCAACTGCCAAAATCTTCTTCCGGTCCACCAAGATTTTATCTCATGTAATAACATGCCCAAGGAATTCAACCTTATCAAGGAAGAATTCGCACTTTGATAACTTGCCATACAGCTTCTCCTTCCTGAGGGTCTCCAAAACAATCCTCAAGTGTTGTTCATGCTCCTCTGGGATCTTCAAATATATCATAATATCATCAATGAAGACTACAACAAACTGGTCCAGGTACTGATGAAACACATTGTTCATCAGGTTTATGAACACTGCCAGGGCATTGGTCAACCCAAACAGCATCACCAAGAACTCGAACTGTATATAACGAGTCCTGAAAGCTGTCTTCGGGATGTCTTCCCTCTTTACTTTCACCTGGTGGTACCTTGGTCTCAAGTCTATCTTGGAGAATACCTTCGCTCCGCTCAAATGGTCAAACAAGTCATCAATCCGCGGCAACGGGTATTTATTCTTGATAGTGAGGTTATTAAGTGCCCTGTAGTCGATACACATACGTACCGACCCATCCTTCTTTGGTACAAAAAGTACCAGAGCATCCCATGGTGATGAACTGGAACGGATAAAGCCCTTGTCTTGCAACTCATCCACCTGCTTCTTCAACTCCGCTAGTTCGCTATTGTTTACTCTATAGACGTGCTGAGATATCGGCTCTGCGCCTTGCACAAAATCTATAGAGAATTCCATATCTCTGTCCGACGGCAACCCTGGTAACCTCTTTGGAAAGACATCCAAGAACTCTGAAATCAACGGATGTGGCGGCTCCTGCTCTTCAACCAAAGCGCCACAAAATTTGCCTTCGCTCTGCTCTGCTCTTTGGACGAACTCGAACTCCGGCTCTCCTGGCTTCTGAAATAAAACTCTGCCTCCACGACAATCGATACTAGCGTGATGTCTACTCAACCAATCCATCCCGAGTACTATATCGTAACTCGGAAGTGGCATTACGAGTAAACATACGCTCAACTCACGGCCTCCCAAATAAACTCTCTGGTTCTTGCAAACATCACTGACCAGGATTATGACACCCCCGGTCGTGATCTTACAAGTCCTTGCCAATGGTTCAAAGCAAAAGATACAGATACAAAGCTATGAGAAGCACCATAATCGAACAAAACATGAGTTGGAAAGGAATCGATATAAACTAAACCTGAGATGACATCGCCAACCGGCTCCTCCTCGACAGTCAAGTCAAAAGCTCGCCCATGTTGCTGCACTCCTCTCTGCTGCTGATGCTGGGCAAACTGCTGCTGCTGTGGTGGAAGAGGTCCTCTCTGCTGGCCCGCTAGTGGTCTAGCGGGTGCCCTCTGTGCCTGTCCTCCACCCTGAGCTGGACGAGCTAGGACTTTGGGATAAACCCATAACTGATGATCTCCCGATCCACAGAATAAGCATTGGCCTAGCCTCATCATGCATGCATCCCATCCGTATCCTTGCTTCTTACAGAAAGTGCAAGGAACTGCTGCCCTCTGGATCTGATGCATCTGCTGAGCCGGCGCTCTAGCTGGCCCGTGATACTGATGCCTCTGATGCTGGTAAGGTCTCTGGTGCTGCTGCTGGAAGTGAGGCCGCTATACTGGACCCGTGTTGTTGTTGGATCCTCCTGTGTCCCTCGACCTCTTAGAGCCAAGCTCTAAGTCATCCTCTGCTCTCTGTGCCTGTCTGAGTATCTCCTCGAAGGTGGCGGTAGGATCTCCGTTGGTGTAGGATTTGACCTCCCGGTTCAGGCCCTTCCTGAACTTCCTTGCTCTGCCTCTAGGGTTCTGACCCTCCATAAAGCGACTTAGACGGCAATACTCCACCGCATACTCGTCCACTGACATACCTCCCTGGACGAGGTATTGTAACTGACTCTCTAAAGATGTAAGAGCCACGTCTGGAAAGAACTTCTCCGTGAAAAGCTCTTTGAAGGCTTCCCAAGAGAGTCCTGGTACTACAATCCGCGGGTCTGTCCAAAACTATGTCAATGCAATATCGAACATCATACAACCCGCTGCCTCTATTTGTATCACCTCTGGGATCTGCACTTGCCGCAGGTTCCGCTCGATGTCCTCGATCCACTCGTCCTCATAGATAATCCTCTCTGTGCCCCTGAAGTCTTTTGGGCCCATCCTCTTGAAGTCGATGATGGTACCCGACCTCGACTGATGCAGAATAAACTGAGCTGGTGCCGTCTGTGGCTGGGCTGTAGTATCTCTCTCAACTGCTGTAAGTGCGATCTAGTGAGCGTTCTTCATGCTCTGTCGCAAGACCTCTGACTATCGCTGTTGTGCCTCCATCATCTGCTGGAAGAGCGCGAACATCTGCGTCTGATCAACCACAGGTGGTGGAGGTGGAAGATCCTCAGAAACTGTCTGCCCTATCCTCGGCACTAAAGGTGGAGCACCTCCGAAAGCTGCTGCCGATATGCCCACCTGGACCGGTGAAGCTAACCTCATGAATGTAGGTGCTAGACCATCGTCTGAGGGTGCTATCCTCATGGATGATGAAGTGACTGATCGCGCTGTCGCGACACCTGATCGCTGGGAACGTGTCTTCGGCGGAATCCTGAAGATAGATTGAAATACGGAATCAATATTGAATATGATACGATAACATCAAAGAAGGACATAATTGTATTCAAGTAAAGCAATATTCAATAGATAAGGATTTGCAAAACAAATATTGAAATTTTTCTAGGTGTGATTGGGTAAACTCTCAGCCTAAATCCTATTTCCTAAAGCAGGCTCGGAGCAGTACTCTAGACGAGCACAACTACGAAATCTATCTAGAGTCGCAAGTAGTACGATATCATAGGATAGATGAGACATGCATGGGCCACCACTAAAAATGTGTCATGACCCGCACCCGGATATTCGGGCACGAGTACGTGGTTACACCCAGCCTACGCCGCAGAATCGGCAGTAGAACGCTGTCTGGGACATTTCTAACTATCTAACATCTCAACAATATAATATGGTACATGTCAATCATCTCAACTCCAAATGGAGGAGCAATATGGTATCTCACATGAATAACTAATCTCAATCACAAAACAAACTAAGGAAGAATAATTCATGAATGGAATAGCGAAGGAAGAATAAAGATATAATCCACAATATGAAATAATATACAAGATGTGAATCCACCAAAAGAATAGTCTCATACATTCCAATACAAATATAACTAGACCTCCTCGGGCTCTACAACTAAGTCCTCCTGGTCAATAGGAGTATCCTCTAAAGGTACGCTGTCCTGCGGCCCGTAGAATGTGGAACACTGCTCTATAAGCCAGTCATCTGAAAAAATATATACAGTCAGGATTGGAGTGAAGTACATACCTCTGAAAGCAGTTTCAATAGCATAATCGAGCATATAAACAGATATAGAAATAAAATACAAGAACACTAAACATATGAATGATAAACAATAGATATACAGGTAATGTACGAGACTATAGATCAACGATATGAATATCACAATATGATGGAATAACTGTAATCTAAACTAACTAATGTGCCTCAGAATACAAGTTCATTATGTGATCGGGTTGGGTGAACATGATCAGGTAAGACAGATTACAAGTGAGGTATGTAACCAGAATGTACACGATATAACAATGGCTTTAATCACATAATCAACTCCTACTCTCCCACCCCCAACTAATACCGATGGATCCAATCACGACACGCTACAAACACGAAATATAACCACTGAACATGAGCAGTGGGTGTACACGAATATCATAACCACCGAACACGAGCGGTGGGTGTACACGAATAAGCACACTGAACACAAACAGTGTGTGAACACAAAATATAATCAATATCCAATATACACGATGAGATACAATGTACACAAGTACCCGCTGAACACGGTAGGGGATAACATCTCCTGACGGGATCCATATAGTACCAATCCGTAAAATCACTGTATCGGGATCGATGTATACAATTCTAGAACATGCATATATACAATATTATGAATCAAAAATAATCGGAGAAATGTACTCGCCTGAGGTACTGAGCAAGGTGTGTCTCTCGATGCCCAAGCTGGTGTCACACAACCTATATATGGTATATTACATTAATACAAGGTGCAAGAATAAAAATAAGTGAAGTTGATACAATTCTAGGTCGATATGCCATTTCTAAGTCAAACCAATAAAATCTAGGTTGCAAGAGTCTAATGCTAAGTCACTAGGTCGATACACTATGAAACTATGCTATACTAGCTAAACTATGAAACAACAAGACACTCAAAGAGCCGTATCCTAAGATACACAAGTTTTCGAATATGAAAATAGTGTTTATATATATATACTAGTCAAATATAATAATATTATATCAAATCAATTGAAATAGGATACATTGGCCTTGCACCAATGCGTATCGCACCTATCTCGATACCCAAACTCAATACATTGGGTATCGACCCAATACCTTGGTGATACCTTGGTATCCCAAGGCAACCCAAAAACTAACATAACTAATACATATATAACCAAGCTAATACTAGCTATGCAACTACACTATACTATATCTAACTACTATAGGATAACAACTAATACAATTATGTATATAATATTTATGTGGCTAACTAGCTACTAGCTAATCTAATGAATCACTAACAACTAAACTGACTATATTAACTATTAACTAACTCTTACCAATTAGCTACCAACTAACTGATAAATAACTAATAGATCAACTAACTACCTAAACCAATACCCAATATACCTTGACACCCAAAACCCCAACTAATACCTTAACTCACTGACACAAGAAACTAAAACTTGAAACGATACTGTGCATATCTGCACAGTGGCTGCTCCCTGTGTGCACTGATGCACTCGATGCTGTGGCTCCTTGCTCGACTAATACTCCTTGTTGAATTGCTGTTACCCCGAGCCCTCTTGCTGCTGATGCAGCTCTCTACTGATACGTGCAGTGGACTACACATAGACTGATACCTGCTGAATCAGTGAACTACTGTTGGTGTCAAGCACTGGTTGCTGATGCACCTCTTCCTTGGCTGCACTTCTTCAGTCAGCTTGTTGTGCTCACTACACAGTGAGCTGCTGCCTCGACTGCTCAAGGCAATGTCCAAAGTTACCAACCAACTGTACACCAAGCTGTGTGCAGACTGCTCAGTGGTGCTCGAGCCTTGGAGCTGCTACTGCTGTCCCTTCTTTATACGAGCTCCCTGCTGAATTGTTGCTGTGGTATCTGCTCGATACTGGGCCTCTTTTGCTACTTCTCGGGTTGCTGCTACTGCTGAACAACATTGACACCGAGCTGCTGTGCATTGATACCCGAATGTCCGATCTCGCTGCACAGTCTCCCTACTTTCTGTGCATTTTTGCACAAGTACAGCTGCACTCCCCCCCTTGTGCAGTTTGCTGCACCTCGATGGCTGCCACTGCCCTCTCACTCACTCAAACACACACAGACACACATACACAAATACACTTAAACACATCTAAGTATATATATATATATATATAGCTACCTATATACATAGATACATATAACACAACCTACACACTAAGATAGCTAGCTATACATCTATATATATACTCCTCATATATATATAAACTCAAACACATATATACGTATACACATAAGTACACATATATATACATATAGTTATAGATCTATACATAACTATAAACACTAATATATGCACACACATATATCCAAACACGAAATACACTATTATATACACCATATAATACATAGATAGCTTATATATATATATATATATATATATATATATATATATATATATATATATATATATATATATATATATATATATATACACATACGCGTATATGAAAAAGAGTAAAACAACAAACACATGGAGTGCACCGCACCCGTATCATACTTTCTCTATGATACGCTTGCGATACGGATCTAACACACAAACAAACGCATCCTGGAGGACACGAGCAAGTCTAAAACATTAATTATGAACAATACGTATAGTAATTAGAGTATCTACGTGTCCGTGTCACAATGTGATATGCACAAGGCCCCGTGTCGGAGAAAAACTCCCAAAATTAACCCGTTTCGTCAAATTGATGAGATACGGCCTACACGTATCCAATTGTGGATACGACACTAGTCATAAACAAAAAATCAAATATTATTTAGATCTATTAGACCCAATGACAAGCACGACATGTGCCAATCTCAAAATTCTCCCAAAATTGACACCAAATTGGACATAACTTCCACCGTAGGTCTCCGATGAACCTAAAACCAAATCCTATGGGTAGCCTATGCATGTGGGTTGGTTTCTTATGGTTAAATCTCATATCTATAGTCTAATAGAAGAGAAAAACTGAAATATAGCTATTGGGAGATGGATTCCCAATGAAAAGTTCCCAATTGCCAAGTAGCTCATTTCCTTGTAGATCTTGGTCTCCTCCTTCTTGCCCCTTGCTTCATTCTTATAGATACTTGGTGTAGAAACCTCAATGATGAATTTGGGAAGAGATTGGTGAAGAATTGGTAGAGAATTGACGAGGGAATGGAGGGAATTGGAAGAGGGAAAATTTGTAGATCTAGAATTTGGGGAATAAAAATGAAATGAGAGCACTCTCTCTCTCTCTCCTCCTTGATGTGGCCGGCCATGTAGCCCCTTCCCCAAGAAATGTACAATGTCACAAATACCCCTTGGGACCTCTCATGAAAAAATTAATTAGGGAGGAAAGGTTCTAGTCTAATGGTTTCTCTAATTAATCAAACCTCCTAATCCATGGGCCTAATTCATGGGCTCAATCTAACTCAATCTAAAAGTTTGGTTCATGCATTCTAATAAATGGTTTAGGTCCACTATACAAGTTTAAAATAAATCTACAACTAACAAACAATAATTAATACAATAATTAAATAATCATGCATGCACAAATATTAAATACAATCAATCCTAAAATTAAAATTACCCATGTCAATTACTAAACTACCCTTAAATAAAAAAGTGAGGGTGACACGTGGTGCTCAGGAATCTGCCTTAGACATGATGCAAGACAGGACAATAGCTTGACGAGTACAATCAAAATCAACCATGGGGATACATGTCATGCAATACAGGTGCAACTAATAGCCTTGATCAGGATAGTTACAGGAATTCTCGTGTCATGGGTGCGCTACGTCGAGCCACTATCAGGATTATCAGTACAATATCAGGATTATCATGGGTACGCTATATAGAACCACTATCAGGAGTATCAGTACAGTATCAGGATTATCAGTACAGTATCAGGATTATCAGTTCCATGTCAAGATTCAGGAGTTCATTTATAGTGTACAATCACTAGATCATGTCAAGAAATCAAGATCAATATCAAGAATATCATATTCAAAAAATAACCAGAATTAATTAGAATAACGGGATAAAAGAGAACGGGAGAATCATCAAGAGTAAAGTATATTAAAGAGAATACTGGCATACAGGCACATAAATCATCAATTCAGGGTTGGCACATAAAATCGGACAAAAAAATAATATCCGCGTACAATGGGCCAAAACTACTATTGGCGCACAAATGGCCAAAAAGAATATTGGCGCACAAAAGACCAAAAATAATTTTGGCGTACAAATCACTAATCCGGACAGTTCTGGCGTACTTTGATACAAAAGTGCTTCGAGCAAAATGTGGCACACAAATCATACTAAAGCACACTTCTAGGACCTTGGCGCACAATAATACAAGTGCGCGAGCCAGGATCTTGGCGGATAAATCTATCATTGGTATACAAATGAAAGTACCCAAGCTATAAATTTGGCGCACTTTCATCAAGTATGCCAGTAGTGAGATTGGCGCACAAACAAGCGTATGAAGGTCTACTAAAAGATAAAACACAAGTTCCAAGGCATGGCACAACAGTCGAGAACACAATTCTCGAGAATGGTCAGAAGTTATTGCTTAGTCATTAAGTAATTACAAAGGGCTAAAAAGTGCGTTGTCTCTGGAGAATGCCACATAGTGTGCCAACATAGCAAAGTGTGCCATTCTCTAGAAGCGACAAAGTGCGCCGGTAAGAAAAGTTTTACCAAAGTGCGCCAACTCTGCAATATCTGCAAAGTGCGCCAACTTGGCTATTTAAGCAGTGGCGTACATTTTCGATGACTTGCAGACCCATTCAAAAGTGCATCTAGTAGGATTGGCATACTTTTGAAGGAATTGTCATAGTACAAAATGTACGTAGGAGTAGAGAAGTGCGCCCATAGTACTCAACATATCTTGGTGCACTTTCTAAGAAATTTATGAAACACACACAAGTGCACTCACTGGAACTTCTCTTTATGCGACAAGGGTTCCCTGCGTACTTTTTGTATGCATTCTCAAGCCAACTTTGCATTCTCCTACTTGCTATTCTCGGGCTCTATGAGCAATCAAATTCAAGAAAAACAAAATCATCAATGAGACAAGTTCTAAGGGTTACTCAAAAATGAAACCGGTCAAATGATTAAAATAAGCTATACTAAGAATCAAAGCAAGATCCATTGTTGTTCCTTCGGTTGGCAAGATATACTTGCCTACGATCAAGTTCTAGCCTAATACCAACACTACCAAGGTCACCCACGGCCAAGGCCAATCTCGGCTGCTATTCTCTGCTGGAAAAGAAATGAAGAAGGAAAGAGAAATGAAAGAAAAAGAAAAGTGGAGGAAAGAGAATGAGATTGCTTATATAGGAAGAGTTAGGGTTATAGGCCATTGGAACATAATCCATGCCCCTCCCCCAGGTTCATCACAGCCACACACCAAGAATACCAAGGGACCAACGGTCCAAAGCATGCAACTAAGAAAACCTTACAAAAATAACCTAAACAATGCATGAATGGAATAAGGCATGATGTAAGAATTAAACAATAAACGAGCTATAAATGTATAATACGCTTATATCGGGTACGTGTACTAGATCAGTGAGACGAGTCTCATAATTAGCTTGCAATTTAAATCTGTACCACAGTCTACTAGAGCGATTAAGTCAAAAATAAAATAGTAATTATTAATCATTAAATTAATTTGTATATACCATTTTTGGGTTAAAAATAAATCTAACTTTATATATATACGCTAAATTTCAACTTGATACCGTCAACTATTCAAACTTTTCAACTTGATATCCAAAATTACATTACATGGTAATTAACATTGCAAACTCAATTACAATGGTAATTTAGCTATTAAATTTAAAATTTTATTATATATATATATATATATATATATATATATATATATATATATATATATATATATATATATATATATATATATATATATATTGCAAACTCAATTACATTACATGGTAAACCAAATATTTGAACAGTTAATATTACATTAGATGATTTAATTACATGTTCTAAGCAAACATATAATTGTAACTCCATTATATTACAAGTTCAATTACATTACAAACTCAATTACATTACGATTATACTTACATTACAATAAACCAAACGGATCCTATTTCAAACACAACCCTAATTACAGCACAACTTCAATATCAGAAAAAAAAAAGAGGAAGCGAAGAAGGTAGGGGACTATCACATATTTCAAACAGTTATAGGAGATTTAATTGGTGGCATGTTGGTTACGATGAGAGGCTCCAGTGGAAATGTGCACGGTTCGAATCCTCCCTTGGAAACTAAGTTCCTGTACCGGTGGAAATGACTATATATATAAAAAAAGATATATAGCAGTAAGGTCCATTCTGGATAGTGTTCACATTTCCCTCGAGACTATTCTCAAGTTTAGGGCCTGTTTGTAAACCATAAGTTGAGAAAGATTTGGATTTATACTTTCGAGGATGGAAAGTGTATGCACTTTCAGGCACTTTCTTATCTGCAATTTAGCTATGCAAAGTTGCTTAGCGAGGAATATACATTCTGGAAAGAACTTGAATATATGACTAGTTCATTGAAGGAGATTGATATATCTCTACTATTATAATACGACTTAGAAACGGTTCAAAAATGAGTTTTCTACTTACATATTTGAGAAAAAAATTAAAAATTATCTTAACATATAACAAATCCTAAAATATGTTTAAAATTTAAATTATATTTAATCTAACTATAAGGTATTATCTAATTAAACATATATCCAAAATTCAAAATTCAAAAAATATATTTTATAACAAATTATAATTAAAATATATTCAAATTATATTTAAAATATTCTAATATAATTTTAATTTTAATCTAAATTTTTATAATATAATAGCTTTTTATACGTACAACAATGTACGTGAATTTACTAGTCTTTAGAAAGAGAGCTATGAGGAAGAGTTCTAGTGACGATGGAAGAAAGTGCCAGGGAGCTGCTTTGATCTTTCTCCATGGATACTGAATGAAGAGTTGTTGTGCCTGTTGAAAAATCTGTACATGCAGACTTGAGACGACCCATATGTGATTCATATGCTTCATTTCCCTCTTTATAGTTGTAGACATTTTACTTTTTGTGATCCAATTTGCCAATATTTTTGAATTATGTTGGTGATATCATCTTGATGGAACCTTTTATAATGAATTTGCATTATAATACAATTGCGTTCTTTGTTCGCTTCAAAGTTGGAAATTAAGATTTATTTGTTAAGAATTTAGATCTGCTAGCAAATCCGAGTCTGGAGCACTAAGATTTCAGAAACATCAATGTTGGTTTATCACAGAGAAGGCAACGTAGCCATTAACACCTGGTCTTGTGAAACCATAGCTTTCAACTGGTTTATGTCCATACTACTACAAGGTCTGATGGTTAACCAATATATAATTGCTGCCATAGACATGTTTATAACAAAGTTCATTAATTCCTTGTTGCTAAAAGGAAAAAAAAAAAAGTAAAATGAGCCGAGGAAAACTCACCATGAAGATAAAAAAAAACTGCACACAAATTTACATTGCAGAAGTAGTGGTAAATCTCAAATCCTTTCTACCAGAAAAGTTGATCTGTTTCACTTGAAATGATAAAAAAAAATACTGTTACATTCTTAGATCAAATATGTTAGCGACGTGTTCGTCTAAAATCCTTCTACCTAATAAAATTAGTTAAGGAGAGACTAAATAAAGAACAAAAGAGAAGAGAATAACAGTCCAGACTAGATTATCATCAGTGCTTTGAATCACTGCATTAACAAACTTTCTACATAGTTCTGGATCTGTATCCTTAAACCTTCAAGGAAACTATCTCCAAGTACCTGGTCTAGTTTCTCGTGGTCGATCTTCAGCTAGCTCCCACAGGAACCAACTTGATTGCTGCAGCAATGGGCATGCCAAGGAACCCAATAAAGACACTTGCAAACCACTGCAACAACGTCAGTGGCGCCGTGTTTGCAAATTCGCCGAGGTACTGCACAATTATGATCTGAAAGATGACAGTGGTAGCAAGCACGGTCACAAACACGTAGTTCTGCAACATGCCTCGGAAGACATCTATCTTTTCCATCTCTCTGGAACTAATCTCATTAAATACCTGCATAACAATAATAAATGATCAGAAGCAGCCTTGTGCTGTCAGCCTATGCTAAAGAAGCTGCTTGCCTGTAAGCGCATAAAATATTTCGAACAATGTGATCTTTGTTCTATCAAAGTATTAAATGATGCTCCTAAAATAGCATACATAATAGACCTGTGGCACATGCATATATGACGCTAATTTTGGATACTCGAAAGCAATTCCAGAAGGAAAAAAAAAACATTTAAGTGCATATATGAGAATTATGACAATAGGGATACATGAAAAAGGTCATTAGTACAAAACACGATGTTTGAAATTCGATCTTTAGGCGGCATACATTATATCTAAACATTGAAAAGCATTCATGTCCAGATATTAGTAAAAAGCTGTAAGTTGTGGGACAGAAAACAGATTCCTTATATATGTTTGTGTGTATAAAGAAAGAACGTCTCAGAGAATTGTATTAGGCTGATTGAGAACAAGATATCTTGGATTGGTTCATACGAGGAACTGTTAATCTCTGAACCAACAAGTTGTTGAGCAAATTATAAATATGAAAGTTTGTGATAATTTATCAGCAGATATGTAATGAATGACCAGCAGTGGACAATATGATAACTGGAGTTGGGTATTATTTTCCTGGAAGAAGGATCTCGTGATAAATGCAAAATCCCCAAAGCATTTGTGTGTTCTTCAGAAATGTAAGAGGGGGACTTTTGACTGATAAGAACCATAAGGATTTCATAAGCCAAAAGAAAACAATATTCCAGTATAAACCTTTTGCTTCTCATAACTTTTTATTTATCGGTGTTTTGCTTTTCATACCTACCTCCTGTGACATGTATTCATGCACAAGGTCATTAGGATTATGACACAGGAAGTAAAAAACTGCAAATCTATTTGATCATTTGGTAAAAAAAAAAAACAGCAAAGCTTTGTCTCGAGTTAATTGGGTTCAGCTATTTGAAACCTCGTTTCATTTTTGAGTAAACTCAATCTTCTTATTTAAATTAGAAAGCAGCATAATTTTTTTTGAGTAAACTCAATCTTCATCATGCTAATTCAACAGAGATTCTCTCCACTTTTGTACGGTAAACCTAATACAAAAACATTTAAAGTCACTAAGCTATGTTTCCAGCCTAGAGTCAGTTCCTTCTCTAGTATAATCAACTAAAAGGATGTCAAAGGGGAACAATATAGACCCTTAAACTCATACAACATGTGCCTGGCGAATTCATCAATAAGACCAACTTAAATTTCATGTGGTGTTAAGATATTTTGTGTAAACATAACCTGTAATTTTTGAATTCCAAAGCTTATAACAAAATTTGCATCCTAGAACTACTTCTAAGTTGTTGAATTCTAAAGCTTCTATAAACATTTCTACCCTACAATGAACCATTTCTTAACCCATCAACCAAAACATAATTGCAGGAAACAGCATAGACCACTTAATCTCCTATACATGGCAAATGAGTTCTCATTCCCCATAACTAATTTCTTCCGTATGCTAGACATTCAAATAAAATATAGAAATCTAAAATAGATCTTGATTTTAGTTCAAAGCTAATAAGTGATGTTCGTTTGTTAAGCATTTGGCTAATTTTAAGTGTTTATCACTTGCTTCTCTGCCAAACATCAATACAAGTTCAAACCAAAAACAGAAAAATTCTTTCGGGGGAAGTATCGAGACTACAAAATTACCTGACAGAAGACAAATGAATTGAATATAAGTGTATTCAGTGTAAGACCAGCACTAGGGCCCTCCAGCTGGAATACTCTTTCTCCTTGCGTCTGGAGATACCATATTACGATAAACTGATAAAACGACTGACCCAAGATATTTCTCCACATTACATTGCTGATGAAATTTCCTTTCCTACCAACAGGTGTTCTTTTCATTAACTCATCCTGAGGTGGTTCAGTGGCCAATGCAAGAGCTCCAAGAGTATCCATAATCATATTGACCCAGAGCAGCTGAACAGCAGTGAGGGGGGCATTTCCTGAAGTATAAAATAAAATTTAGAACAATATCATATGGAGAAACTCAGTGATATGGATCATTCAGAGAAAATGAAGGGTTAATACATACCTGTGAGGCAAGCCGAGGAGAAATTAACGATTAAAGCGACAATATTCACAGTGAGCTGAAACTGTACAAACTTTTGAATATTGATGTACACGGACCGTCCCCATTTAGCCACAGTCACAATTGTTGAAAAGTTGTCATCCAGAATGATGACATCAGCACTCTCCTTAGCCACCTGTATTAGACAAGTCATGTAATTAATGAACCACACATCTAAGGTAAGGATTTTGGTGGATCCGCTTGCTAAGGCATTCCAACTGATGCCAGATGCTAATAAACCAGGATTTGTACTTCGTCATGGAAGCTGATTGGAAAGCTACCAATAAAGAAGGTTGATCCACTAGAAATTAAAATTCTTAAAAGGGATGAAAATAAAGTACATGATGGACTGATTTAATATTTATTGACTAACACTGATTTTTTCACCCAATGGAAGAATCTCATCATAGATTTTCAATGACAAAATAAAATCTAAATGACTTAGAACCCAAAAGGGAAGCAATAACAACCTCCTCTATTTGGATGGGTTATCCTTGAAGGATCGACGACACTTGTTGCTATATGATATCCTGGTAGACTCAATGATTTGGTAGAGTGAGAGACAATACCTGTCACTGCCCCCATATTTTCCCAACAGTTATTTGACCCAAAAAGTATCTTCACTTCAAAGTGAGAAACTTAAGACCCTAAATACTCTGGGTGGCTGGGGCTGAGGGTGGTTAGGAAGAGTTGCAAGGATTTTGTTTTTCGAGATAAGGCCAGTCATTAATGACCGTCCTTATCTTGGGCTACTAGCACCAAGACCCTCCAATTTAATTACTTTTTTGCCCGGTATGGGATTTGAACCCACGCCCATTCCTCCCCTCCCTTAAAAGTGCTACCACTGGACCACCCCCTCGGTGGTAGGTTGCAAGGAATACTATTCATCACAATCTCACTTTATGCCAACAGAGCTGTGCAAATAGGGACCTCACTTATTATTAATTTCCATCAGTTCAAAAGTTTGATTTAAAATAGTATAGTTTATTGGCAGTCTTCATTTGATGTCTAATAAATTTTTAGCGAGACAAGTTTTTATAAATGAATTGTTGTGATCAAATAAATTTTCAATCCTCTATGCACACCAGTTAGTTAAGAGAGTCAGTTGCAGCATAGAAAAACATTTCTCAGATAGATAAAATGGAGAATGGAAAACCATATTTTATCCTACTCACCTATTAGCTTGTAGCTCACTGACAGAATTACAAGTAAAAATGGTTTATCTCACTGCACAAATTTCTTTATATTTTGCTCCAATACTATTGCTCAAAAAAGGTTTTAGGAAAATGGTTGAAGTCAATTCTTTATGTATCATAAACTAGGCTACTCAAAAGACCAAATTTCCATCTTACAATTTGAATACGAATTTCAAAATAACAACAACAAAGCCTCTATCGTGATTTTTTGGGATCAGCTGAAGAATGTCAAACTTCTAAGTAATGAGTAACATTAATCTCTATAGCATGTCTATCAAGAAGTAATGAATTTATTTTAAATATAAGATGCCTCCGCATCACGGCTCCCATGAAAAACTTTAATTCTCATTGTGAGTTATTAAGTTCACACAAGTAGTGTTACCTCAGTTCCCGCAATACCCATGGCGAGTCCAATATCTGCCTCATGAAGGGCTGGAGCATCATTTGTTCCATCACCAGTTACAGCAACAACTTCACCAAAGGTAGTGCGCAAGTGTTTAACCAAGGTATGCTTATCTAGTGGTGACGACCTAGCCATTACCTGGTAAACAAAAATAAAGTGGAAAATTGATCAGGAACCATTAAGTGGTCAATGGTGAATCCATGTCATATATGCCTAAGTAAAAAAAGAAACCTGGAGATTGGGAATTATCTGCATCAGTTCTTCGATACTCTTCTCTCTGAACTCTGGACCTTCAATAGCAAGACCCCCTTCTGTAAGAATACCACATTCTCGTGCAATTGCCTTTGCTGTATTTATGTTGTCTCCTGTGACCATTCTCACAGTAATCCCAGCAGACCTACATATCGCAACTGACTCCTTCACACCTGGTCGAACTGGATCCTTAATGCCCACAATTGCAATACAAGTATATCCCTCAACTGGTATTTGTTCTGAAGCCGCAAAAGTATTTCCAATATCCATATAAGCAAGGCATAATGTCCGAAGAGCTTCACTAGCGAAGTTTTCAATTGTGGCATTCAGTTGACGTGCTACTGATTCATCAAGGGGAACAACATTACCTACAGGGTCTACATATTTGTCACAAGCAGCCAAAAGAATCTCTGAGGCGCCTTTGCAATGTGCACGATGTCCTCCTTCCGGTAGTTGGATGACCACCCCCATTCTCTTTTTTGCAGAATTGAAGGGTTCCACTTTTACAATTTTAGCTTCTTCACGTACTGCCTGAAAATCTCCACCCAAGGACAAACCAAATTCCAGCAAAGCTGCCTCTGTCGGCGTTCCTAAGATTTCTACCTTTCCATCTTGGTTGATCACAACTTCTCCTCCCGTGTTATTAAATATGGACTGCAACAAAGTTTTAAGTGCAGAACTTGGAACCTGGGAGCACATGCTGACAGCCTTCTCAGAATCACTCACTTCCTTAATGTTTCCACACATACAAACCTTAACAACAGTCATGTGATTCGTGGTCAGAGTTCCTGTTTTGTCACTGCATATGGTTGTTGCTGAGCCCATAGTTTCACAAGCTGCAAGGTGGCGAACGAGTGCTTTATCATTCATCATTTTCTTCATGGCAAAAGCAAGACTCAATGTCACAGCTAAGGGCAGTCCCTCAGGAACTGCAACCACAACTATTGTAACTGCAATTGCAAAATATTCCAGCATCTCCAATGCATCATCTCCTGACCAGTTCAAGTACAAACCCTCTTGATACTTCTTGGTCATAAGGCCTTGAGCTAGGACAGCAAATGTCACCACTGCAAAGAATAAACCAATTTTTCCAATAATGGTTGCAACTCCATTCAGCTTGACCTGTAATGGAGTTTCATCATCACCACCTTCACTAAGTGTAGCCATCAGCTTACCCCATTGGGTTCTCATGCCAACAGTTGTTACCACCATTTTACAAGATCCATCTTGGACCTTGGTTCCGGATAAAAGAAAAGGATATTCTGTGTTCACAGCAACAGGTTCGCTCTCCCCGGTTAGACTAGATTCGTTGATCAGTAGGGAGAAGCCAGATAAAAACAAGCCATCAGCAGGTATTTGATCTCCAATTCCTAGATGCACAATATCACCAGGAAGAAGATCATAAATTGAGATTTTCTGCCTGAACCCATTCCTTGTAACTTGCATAGAGATCTTCTTTTTCTCCTTATCCAAATCCTTAAACTGTAGAGATTGGCGGTAATCACTCGTTGCAGTAACAAACACAACCAAAAGGATGCTTGCAACAATTCCAAGGCCATCGTGGGCTCCTTTTGGCCATCCTTCCATGACAATACCAACAATAAGAGATACAAAGGCACATGCACCTAAGATCATAAGGGTCATATCCTGTAGTGCTTCCCAAACGAAGACCCAGAAACTTCGACTCTTGCTTTCAGTAAACTTATTGATTCCATATATATCTTGCCTACGTTTCATTCTATCCTCAGTAGTAATAAGCCCATCTACAGTTGATGTGGAAAGCCTGTCTGCTATACCGTCTATACCACCGTGTACTTTCAGTTTCTTCATATCATGTCCTTCAACAATACTTCCCAGTTCATTAGCACAAATCTGAAAGCCTGCTGCCTTGACCTCAGCAGGTACGACATATTCACTGCGTGGTGGGATTCCTGCATGTTCGTAATAATTAATAATGCTGAAAAGTGAACCAAAAAATCCACACACAAAAAAACAGGTTCAGATCTGCTTACCATGTATAAATTGAAGGGCAGCTTTTGAGACCAAAACAGCAATCCGTAACTTCTCCTGCCAAATGCACCATATGAAACTCCAGCATCTTTAGAAAGTAAGGCAAATAAGAAAAGCATGTTGGTGTTGTCTCCTTTGGACTAGTAAAAATAGTCCCACATTGGCTACACCACCAAGTGGGTATCTCAATATAATACTTTGTATGAGTTGAGGTGTGCACATGGGGTGTGGTGGGGCACATGGGTGCCATGTGGGGATGTTTCCCTAGGAGAAAAAAGGATCAACTCCTCAATGAAAGCATTTATGATTTTCGTCATTCTCTTGGAATTAATTCCATAGGAGCTAAGTCCCAAAGGGGCTTGGCGCATGGGCTGCCGCATGGGTTTTGTGGGATTTGAAATTAATTCGTGCCTATCTTTTAGGGATTCGTAATTAATTTGTTCCTATCTTTCCGTAACTGTTTGGAAGATAGGGTTTTCATCATCTCTCTATAAATACTCTCTTCGTGCCTCTTTGAGAACTTACTTCGAAAATTAGGAGACGAAGAGAGTCCAGGGTGTTCGTGCGAGTTCAGACAGAGGTGACAGCGAGTGTTTCAAAAGTTCTTCGTGAACTTGCTGGTTCCTGGAAGCAGATCGTGTGGGGACGAATCTTGCTTTGAGCAACGGTGATCTTTATCACCCCAGCAAGCAAAGTTTCTTCTTCTTCCACCTCCTCTCGTTTGTGAGTTGTAACTCTGTTCTGTCCGTCTACAACTGCGATTGCAAGGAAGAACGAGAGGTTCCTTTTCTGGTTATTGTTGTATCAGAAGGTTGTAACAGGATCCTTATATATTGTTCTTCGTGGAAATCGAGAATAGTCAGAGTGGGAACCTTTGTGTGAACCTCTGATCTCGACCACGTGGTTTTCCATAGTTGATTTAGCCTCGGGAACAACAATCTCAAAGCAAGATCCGAGTAAGATGGAGAACAACCGTACAAGTCTTCTCGACACAAGTTTTCATAAACTTGAGGAGATGAACGGGCTACACTTATATCATTTGGATGAGGAAGGAGTCTTCTGTCAAGTGATGGACGTGTGTTGCCAGATCTTGGACCTACCATTCCTGCGGATGGAGGTGGACTTGAGGCTAGCGTCACTGGAAACGCACATTACAAGAGGGAGGAAGACGACATCTTGTGCAAGTTGCCGCATGGAGATGTCTGATGCAAGTTGCCGCATGAAGATGTCAACTGCACTTGGCACATGGAGACTGGCACTATGCGTGAGTTGTATCTGCGCACGACGGTTCTCGGCACATGGCAGGACTTGGCACATGGAGACTGGCACTATGCGTGAGTTGTATTTGCGCATAGCGTTTCTCGGCACATGGCAGAACTCGAGCATAGCAGTCTCGGCGCATGACTGGACTTGGAACATGAAAGCATCCATGCGGCTGGCTCTGAGCAGGTCTATGCGGGACTTGTGTATGCATATAGGGTTATTGGCGCATGTCTCTTCAAGCATGGAGGACCATGAGAATAAGGATTGCAGATCCAAATTTTAAACCAAAATAGCAAGGTAACAGCTTAACTTGGCTACTTTGATTACTTAACTTGGTTACTATAATTGCGCAGGTTAAGTCCTATGACGTAGTTGCTGACCAGTGGATGAAAACTGGTACATCTAGCCACATGTGCTTTAGGAAGAGCTGTTGATCAAGGACGAACCTTTCAGCGGTGAATGTCTTGATGTAAAGCAAGGATCAAGCAGAGGACCTGGGGATTGGGACAATGGTTCTGAACTTTGAGAAGTTACAGTCAAAGGAGTGCGTGTCAACGTACCAGTGATTACCAAGGACCTAATCTCAGAGTCTGTTGCAGACTTGAAAGTAAACATCCATAGTCACCAGATAATGATATCTTGGCAGGAGACATTTTGGAACAAGCTTTCAATATCAAATGGATGTTCGAGCTTTTATTTATAAGAAAAGTCTCATTGTAAGAGTTGTGGGACCACAGTCTAGGACATGTACTTCGTACTGCAAGATGTCTAGTCTAGGATTTATCTCCAAATGTGGGGGTAAGGAAGTGAAAAAGTGTGAAGTCTGTGCGCAGACAAAGATCACAAAAAAACTATTCAAACAGGTTAATCGAAGCACAGATCTTTTGGAGTTGGTGCATTCAGATATCTGTGACTTCAAACAGTTCTCCACAAAGGCCAGGATGAAGTATTTCATTACATTCATCGACGACTACGCGAAGTATGTGCTCGTCTATCTGCTCAAGTCAAAAGATGAAGCGTTCGAGAAGTTCAAGGAGTTCAAGGCTGAGGCTGAACGTCAAACAGGGCAACAACTCAAGAGACTCAGAAGTGATCGAGGCGGAGAGTATAGGTCTATTGAATTCGCATCGTTCTGCAAAGAATATGGAATTGTCAATGAGACGACTGCTCCGTATTCTCCTCAAACCAATGGAGTAGCTGAAAGGAAGAACAGGACATTGACAGAGATGATGAACTAAATGCTGTTAACTGCAGGTCTTCCAAACTGCTTCTAGGGAGAAGCTGCGCTTATGGCTACATTCATTCTGAACAGAGTGCCATACGCAACTTCCGATGTCACTCCTTACTGGTTCAAAGTCAGATCCAACTTGAATTTCATTCGAGTGTAGGGGTGCCTGGCGTATGTGAAGCTTCCGGACTTGAAGATTCAGAAGATGGGTACGAGGACTACAAATACCATCTTCTTAGGATATGCTGAAAAGACTGATGCTCGGAGGTTTCTTGATATTGAGTCAAATCATATCATCGAATCTCACGACGCAGAATTCTTTGAAGATAAGTTTGCAAGGCACAAGAATATTGTTATCGCAGACATGCCGAAGAATAGTGTGAGTGCACAGGAGAGCAACACTTCCAATAAAGATATAGTCCAAGAAGAAGCTGTCATTACAGAGACAACATTCAAACCGGGGTGTCTAAGCGAGTAAGGAGACACAAGGACTTCGGAGATGATTTCGTCACCTATCATGTGGAAACAGATCCACTTACCTATGATGAGGCGATGAAGACCAGAGATGATGTCTTCTAGAAGGAGGCTATCAATAATGAGTATGATTCAATAACCTCCAACAACACTTAGGTGTTGGTCGATCTACCTGAAGGAGCAAAACCGATCGGATGCAAGTGAATCTTCAAGAAGAAGATGAAAGCCGATGGAACTGTTGACAAGTTCAAGGCAAGACTAGTTGCTAGGAGATTTTCTCAGAAGCAGGGGATCGACTACTTCGACACATATGCTCCAGTAGCACGGATGACGACCATCAGGATGTTGATTTCTCTAAGTGCAATTCACAAGCTAGTCATTCATCAGATGGATGTTAAGACAGCATTCATGAATGGAGTATTGACCGAAGAGATTTACATGCAACAGCCAGAAGAATTTGTCATCAAAGGACTTGAAGAAAAAGTCTGCAAGTTGGTGAAATCATTATACGGTCTGAAGCAAGCTCGAAGATGTGGCAGGAGAAGTTTGATAAAGTCATAAGATCAAACGGCTACAAGGTCAGTGAAACGGACAAGTGCGTTTACACTAAGTTCGCTGACGGGAAATGAGTCATCGTTTGTCTTTACGTGGACGACATGCTAATCATGGGTACGGATCTAGCATGTGCCACTGAGACAAAGAAGTTTCTCTCATCTAAGTTCAGTATGAAAGACTTAGGGGAAGCTGATGTTATCCTGGGGATAAAGATCATCCGGACAAATACTGGAGTGGCGTTGTCACAGTCTCATTATATTGAGAAGATGCTCACACGCTATGGATATCAAGATCTTCCAGGGATCGATACTCCGTACAAGTGTGACAAGAAGATGAAGCCAAATGCTAGAGAAAGCGTCAGGCAGCTGGAGTATTCAAGCGTCATTGGGAGTTTGATGTATGCAACAACTGCCACAAGACCTGACATAGCTTTTGCCATGGGGATGCTGAGTCGATTCATGAGCAGCCCAGGTGTAGAGCACTGGAAGGCTGTGAAGAGAGTGATGAGATATCTCAGGAGGACTCAGAAGTATGCACTGCACTACAACGGGTATCCGACAGTAGTGTAAGGCTTCAGTGATGCAAGCTGGTGTTCAGAAGTAGAGAGCGAAAGGTCCACAGGAGGATACGTCTTTTCCATGGGTGGAGCTGCTATATCGTGGAAGTCGAAGAAACAGACTATGCTCTCTCATTCCTCGATGGAATCTGAGTTTTATGCACTGGCTGCTGCAGCGGAAGCAGAGTGGTTTCGGGAGCTCATGTATGATCTTCAATTGGTTGGTGCGCAGATTCAGACGGTACCGATATATTGCGACAACCAGGCGACTGCAGCGGTGGCATCCAATGACCTCTTTAATGGTAAGAAGAGGACTGTGCGACTAAGGCACATGGCAGTAAATGATCTTATCAAGACTGGATTCATTGCCGTGATTGATGTTCGGAGCCAGAAAAATATGGCCGATCCGTTCACCAAAAGTCTTAAGCGCCAGCTAGTCGAGGATACAACAAATAAGATGGGCTTGAAGACATTCTGATATTGTCTTTGAAATCCTATCATTTAGTTTTATGCTATTAGTTCAAAGAGAAATCTACTAGGCATCTAGCTACTGGTTCAAGGGAGGATCATTGACTGAGAGAATATCAGGAACAGTGAGTAGTCCTTTGAGACATTGAGGGGTTACAGACCCATAACCACTGTTGTCTACTAATTGTTCTTTTGTATAGAACAAGTCATGTGGGAGGATGGCTTAGACGCCTTAATGAGTTCTCAGGCATTTTGAATGTTTGGTGTGCTTAATAGGAAGCACGGTAGCGCAGCACTACAAAGGAGCGTAAAGTCTCCATGCTACAGTAGGTGACACCACCAAGAGGTTCCTCGGTAAGGATAATGCCTAGCTTCGCGAGCCATGTCACAGCGGCGTAGCACCGCACATAGGCAGATAGCCTAATGTTGTAGAATGAAGAGTGTAGGCAGCACTACAAAGAGGCATGTGTCCTCATGTTACAGTGGTGTGACACCACAGAGGTAAAAGATGTAAATCCTCGGCTACGCGAGCCATGTCACAGCGGCGTAACAGCGCAAGGAAGCGCAAGGCTTCATGCTGGGTAGTTTGGCACTACAAAGAGGCTGGGACCTCATGCTACAGTGGCATGACACAACGATGAGATGTAACCTCGGCTCTAGGCCATGTCATAGTGGAGTAGCACCGCAAGGAAGCTCGAGGCTTCATGCCAATGACTCTTTAAAAGAACTCACCTAAAGTGTGTGGAAAGAGATATATGCCGTCTCTTGAGAAAAAACTTGTAAACGCCCAAAATACATACACCGAAACCAGGCATGCACAGGGCCTTTAATGTGCAACCAGAAGCACAGCTGATGTCATTATGTGAGTGAAAAAAATTGCAGCTATGGTGCAGAATTCAAAGCTTAGTCAATTCTTGTATCATACTGTTGTTCGACCCATGCGGGAAAGATTCAAGTCGAAGCGACATCTATCCTAATACATGATGGGCAGTTACTGTGGGAACGCTCAACCCATATATATAAAGATATGTGGGAGATTGTTGGTGTTGTTTCCTTTGGATTAGTAAAAATAGTCCCACATTGGCTACACCACCAAGTGGGTATCTCAATATAATACTTTATATGAGTTAAGGTATGCACATGGGATGTGGTAGGGCACATGGATGCCATGTGGGGGTGTTTTCCTAAGAGGAAAAAGGATTAACTCCTCAATGAAAGCATTTATGTTTTTTGTCATTCTTTTGGAATTTAATCGATAGGAGCTAAGCCCCAAAGGGGCTTAGCGACTCGGACTCGGACTCGGGAGTTGTAACTCTTTTTGTCTTCCTCCTCCTCCCGTCTGTGAGTTGTAACTCTGTTCTGTTCGTCTACAACTGCGATTGCAAGGAACAACGAGAGGTTCCTTTTCTGGTTATTGTTGTATCAGCAGGTTATAACAGGATTCTTATATATTATTCTTCGTGGAGATCGAGAATAGTCAGAGTGGAAACTTTTGTGTGAACCTCTGATCTCGACCACGTGGTTTTTCATTGTTGATTTAGCCTCGGGAACAACACATGTTAACTTTCAAATCCCGAGCAGTACAACTTCAAAGGAACTTCAATAGAACTCGGATCAGTTGGCAAGGTAGTCGCGAACCGCTGGCTTCCACGTACCAAATCCAAATTTCCAATGTGCACATCCATCAGACAGAAATCCTGACTAAACATATATGTGGGGAGACTGGAGTTATGGTTAGCGACGGGAAATCCTACTATCCCTTCACAACCTAATCCGGATTCATTCCAATATCCTATTTCCAAATCGAGCTGTGTTTAAGTTGGACGCTATAGGGTTTGTGCGACTCTAACTGATTGCAGCTCCCTAGTCAGACAATAATGCACAATACATGACAACATGGTCATGGTACAGTTTTCAGTGTGTCCCTAGTGTATTTCGGAGTGTTTCTGGCGTGTCCGACATGGGAAGTAACCAACTTCTTAGTGTCTGTGCTTCCTAGAACACAAAGAACATCTTTATAGATCACGGTTTCGCTATATGTATAAAAATAAGCAAGGGCACTTCTTTTTTTTTGCATGTTTATGCCCATCAAACTTCTAATTCCATTGATATCCTTTAAAAAAAAGAGAAGCCTTTCCATTTGTTCAGGACAAGTCAAAGTACTATGTTTCTGTAGTAAAAGTCGTCAAATTTGGAGGCTAAGAATTGGATCCACCAAATATTTGTCAAAACCCAGCCAGCAGTGAACTAACATAACAAGTCCAAAGATCGCAACTTTATGTTCGGAAAACACAGTAACGAGTGCAAAGATCGCAACTTTATCTTCAAAAAAATCGGTGTCGTGTCCGTTTCGTGTCCGCGCCACAGATCTAGTACAAAAAGGAAAGGAAAGTGATGGAAGTGGGAACCTGGTTGGTCCTCTTCATTGCCTCGGCCTCGGATCTCTTGGTGAGGTTGGCGGTGAACCTGAACCTCCGCTTGGGGTTCTTGACGACGCTGCAGAGCTTCCTCCATCGCCGGAGCGCCTCCTCCGACGAGTTCTTCGACCGGACCCCTCCGAAGTTCTCATTCAAGTAGCTCTCCATCACTCTAACCACTTCTTCCTCCTCCTCCAAACTCAACTTAAATATATCTATCTATGAAAAAGAAAGAGAGAAAGAAAACGCGTGAAAAAGAAGAAGAAATGGTGATGAAAATGTGCAGTTAGATAGCGACAGACATTGAAGACCGTTTGGTTTAAGTGTAGTTGTAGTAGTCGTGGAGTCAACGGGAAGGAAGCATAGCAAAATGCAAATATACAAAATTTGTTTATTTATTTTATGTAAGATCTTGAGAACATGGAACGGACAAACAATAGAGCTGGTTTTCCACAACAATGGAAAGGCTTGTTCTTCTCTTTTTTTTTTTAATAAAAATAAATAGTTTTTCTTAGATCTAATCTTAATTTTAAATAAGTCTTTTTATTGTATTGTTAATTGTCTAAAAGTCTTCTAAAATATAGACAATCAGTCATGACTTTAGATCCATTAACAACGTCGTTCCAGAGACGGAACTACACAAAGGCGCGGTCGGTTTTTTATAGATATTTTCTTAGTTAAGTTTTATTTTCTTGTTTTGATTTGAAGTATACAACTGTTAAGTAATAAATAAAATTTAAAAAAAATTTGACATCTTAGGCCATGTGATGTTGGTGTTTTCGTGTTGCTTAATCTATACCTAAATTTTTAATTTTATGTTCCAGTTTCGTCACTTGTCGTCCCACCATCTTAATATCTAGGTTATTTTTCTTCTCCTTCTACTCTTCCCTCTAGACACACAAACGAATCCATCTTACAATTAATGGACAAAGAAGAATGAAGACTAATGAGAAGGAAGAAGGAGAGCAAGAGTAAAAGAAATATGGAATTGTAATTGTCAAGAAAGTTTTTACAATATCCATTTTTTTTTAAAAGTAAGTTATCAAAATTATTCTCAATTTATTATAGTTTTAAAATATAAAATGTATTGCTTCCCTTATAAATTAAGGATAACTTTGATATCCCACTTTGAAAATACTTGAATATTGTAAAAGTTTTTTTTTGGCAATTACAATTCTCATGAAATATTGTGCAGGTTAGTTGAATATTCTCTTTTTTTATCGGTTAACTATTGAAATATATAACTGGACTATTTTTGTAATTTGAGAAACTTTTATACAATTAACAAGATTTAGAAGGCATATTTAGAAATAAGGTTGATGTAAGGGATCTGTGAAGGAAATATGGGTGTGCAATAATTGTGTGGGAATTTGAGTCACATCCTCGTGTCATGTAGCTGCAAGGGGTTAAATAGTGAGATACTACAGCAGTAAAAAGAATAGAATAAAAATAAATAAAAAATAAAAAAATAAAGCAAAATGAAACAAACACAAGTAGTTGAGAGTTGTCATTGCTTTTTAGCATATTTTTATGATAACTTTCTTGCTTCTCCCTCTTGAACAAAAACAACTTGGGTCACTTTCCTCCCCACATCACCATATGTGCATTATCAAGGTATTAGACAAGAACGGAAAGCATATTTCTAGTTTAAAATATCTATTAAGAAATATTTCTTCCTAACAGTCTTTATTTAGTCTTGGGAAATTTACTAAAAATATTAGGATAGGCCTGCAATAGCATCCCTTTTCCAAGCAGAAACCAAATCTTATTGAAGTCCATTTCATACATATTGATCAGTCAGTAGTTCCATCAGGGTCGGCCAAGGAGTTGAATTGTTCTAGTGGAAGCTTAATTTGGTTGTCTCTTGGTTTTGACATCAAAAGAAGATATCAAAAAAATTAATAGGGAGTGGGGTTGGCAGCGATGTCAAAGTCTCCGATTATGACGATGTCATGGAGCTTGATTTTCGAGTTCCACTCCTTGAACTATTCGAGACATTTTCAGTGGAAACTCAAAATATGGATCTGGTGGATTGTTAATTCAATTGACAAATAAGAGTTAAGAGTGGACAGCTGATGAACTATTGGCAGAAAGATGGAGACTTAGGGGTCTGAGATGTTGTCCTAATCAGAAGGGTTGTCCAAGTCGAATGGTTTGTCCGACTTACCCCAGGACCGGCCCTGAGTTCAATTAGAAGAACAGATTAACAAAAACTAGTATATATGCACTTACGATGTACGTATTTTATATTACTTGGAAGAAAAAAAGTATTTTAATAAATTTTTTACTATTACTATACGTAATTATTCAAATATTCATGTTAAATTTAATAAATAATTTTAATTAGTAAATATAAGTAATAATATTTTTGAAAAAAAAAAAACTGTAGTAAAATTTCAACTTTTCATATTATATAGCATAGTATAGAATAATATAGATAATACTTAAGAGAATTCTAGTTAGGGTTGAGGTTATCCCCACCATTTAAAACAGAGTTTGAATGTAAGAAAGTAGGGCATCATTAATAAATTTAAAAATAGAAGGTTATTATTATTAACAACGATTAAAATGCCGCAAACGGAAAAAAAAAAGGTTTCTTAAATATAAGAATAGTTTAGTTCAGTAATTTTACGAAACAACTTGTCAATTAGGAAAAGCTAAGAATGTTTAGCTGCAAATTTGACTAGGAAAAAAAATAGAGTAAATACCATGGCATCCTTAAGTTACACAGTAATAATACTTGCATTTTATTACGCAAAACATTCCTAAAAGTAATTTTTTGTCACGAAACATTTTTATGAGACAGTTTTATACCACTAGCGTGGAAAAACACATTCGTGATGCCAATAGCAAGATTTAAGAAAAGCTTTGATCATCATTTTGGACGACAACAATGATTTAGAATGAATAATATTCTCAGGGATGTCATTGTCTCGATTAAATGAGAATGAGATTCTCTAATATCAATATTTTGTTATACTCTTGATGCCAACCAAATATGAAACAATTCATGATTGAAATTTCTCACACAACCAATATCTGAACCAAGTATGCCCATATCACATATGCATCCTTCCATAATTGATTGTCATCACAAGGCATTGCGAGATATTGTATAAGATATCTCAATCTGATTAAATATTAATTTCTATAGTTATTTGAGATTCTTTTATATAATGTTTTGTTTCGTGTGGTGCATTGGACTGGTTTGTTAGTTCAAATGGTCTGACTGGACTTGGATTCATGCAGAAAAATCATTCAGAGATCAACGCGAACGTTGTAATGCTCCACTCCAAGTGGAGGCATTATATTGGCTTCTTAAATGCGAAAAATCGTAAAAATTTGAACGGTGATGTAGAATTGCTTGAATTGGTCAGATTGATGGTTATGTAACATGACTTACTTGTATGGTTATACCAATTAAGAAGATCATGCATCGCATCAAATCGTCTCTTTGAGAAATCGTATTGCTCGGTCGAAAAAGAAAGGTTATTCATCATGGTGGGTGATTTTGATCATTTTCTAATTTACCTTCACACTTAAATAAAAAAAAAGTTTTCTTAGTCTTTACTTTAATAGTTCATATAATTGTTAATGTTAAGTAAAAGAACCAAATAAAAGAGAGTAATATTATTGTTGTTAACTTGTTAAATAGACGTAAAATATTGTTATAGACGTGTTAAATATTATACTGTTGTTATAGACATGTGAAATATTGTACTATTATCAGAAAGTAATAGAATTATGGAGAAAGATTTGGGACCGTTGAGTCACCAAGGTAGAAATTTCTGGATTGAGAAGTGGTGTGGACGTGGTGCGGTACCACATAATTGTTTGAATGTGTTGTGATACCACGGAATGGTCAGAATAATTTGAGACCAATGGGCCGCCAATCAAAACATCGAATGCAAATTTGGATACCGCGAAAATGAATTTGTACAATTAGAGGATTGCATTACTTTATTTCAGTTTTCTGTTATCATGTATGTTATATTTTAATAACTATGTGCATATATATGCATGTCATGGACAACTTGTGCACAATATTTGGCTTTTCTAACGGGGTCCGGGACACCAGGACCGATTCGTTCTAGGAGAAAATTATGTTGAACATGATTCATGCACGAGGTATTGTGAGACCATCAGTGAGACTAGCTACTCGGACTGTAATGACGTATCGTAATACCACGTGTAGTCCAAGATGTTGTGTCGCATGATCATCATTTAGTTAGACTATATGCTAATGATACTAGTTTGCAGGCCTATCAAGTTGTTTGCATGGACGAATTCATGACACATTTATATTTTATTAATCCTAACAATTGATGCATGGACACACTTATGACACATTTATATATTATGAATGATAATATTGCTTGTAGGAAATGATAGTTGCATTGGATATAGAAAGATCTTGGTTTTAGATGAGTCGGATCGAGGCCGCTCACCAGTGTATTCTCTAATGTATTAACCACCTGATCCACATGTTTAAGGAGCCGTTTGAACGTGATGAGCGTTGGAGCTCGTTTGGCAACTTGAAGCTGTTCGGCCGGAGATGATATCTTTTGCATATAAAGGTCATAATGTATGTAACATTATTGATTGTATTAGTTTTACAAGTTGAAGTCTTGTGACATCGTTTATTATAATAAGATATATTATTTGTAATCAAGTTGTACTTTTTCCTAAGCGTTAACGTAATTCCGTTCCAAATTATCAATAAAGAGAATTATTTTTCATATATCTTGTGTCTATCAATTTCTTTACTTAATTTTTT
Organism: Iris macrosiphon; assembly: GCA_036927795.1. NCBI lineage: Eukaryota > Viridiplantae > Streptophyta > Magnoliopsida > Asparagales > Iridaceae > Iris > Iris macrosiphon. The sequence continues at coordinate 136,911,999 of JAYESA010000014.1, forward strand.
CTGTCATGACTTTTTTCTGGGATATTTTATCGACCTAGTTTGTTCTTGCCTTGTGCAAGTATAATTTAGACTTGTACGACATTACGTCCAATGACGACTTTTGATTCTGCTGAAAATGACGTGACATCCTAATCAAGAGAAGTCATCAAATATGATGCTAAAAAGGTTCTTAGATTTGGTTATTGTTATTATGAATGTAAATTTTGAGATCTCAATCCGATTAAATGTCATTAGATGTTTCAGATTTCCTAATTAGAAAAACCATCAAAAATGATGCTAAAAGAGTTCTTAGATTTGGTTATTGTTATAATGAATATAAAAATTTCAAATGCTTTTAGTAAAAAGGTAAGGACAAAAAATATATTTTTCTAGTCATTTTGTTATGTAAAATTATAAAATTAGTTTTACTTGAGCTCTTTGTAATAATAAAATATGGAGGGTCTTGAAAATTCTTAGGGGATTTGGGGGGAGGGTGGGAGCGCATTGAGATAGAGTAAGACTAAAATGGATGGTGTTTCATCTAGAGAAGTAGATGGAAGAAAAGTATATTAACATAGAGGTGTAGGTTGAGACACAAGACAATGTCATTGTGGAAAACGATACCTAAGAGCATATCCAACCATATTGTCTTGTAATGTGTTGTGATTCCTATGTGACATGAGACACAAGACAATTTTTTTGTGGAAAAACTATATTCACAAAAGACAATAAAATAGAAAAAAAAATTCTCCAATGCAAAAGAATTGAAATGCTTAGGATCCGTTTGGATAGCCTTTTTGAAATTTTGTTCTAAAAATAGTTTTCTGAAAGTAAGTTATAAAATTATTTTTTAAATATAGAAATTTTGGCTTTGCGTTTGCTTATTTTCATCTAGAAATGGTTTTGAGAAACAAAAGTCAAAAATTATGTTGGGTAAATTTTTTTAAGAAAATAATTTTTTTAACAAAATTTTATAAAATAACTATGAATGTATTGTGTCCAGCATAATTTGTGTCTAGCAGGACACATTTCATGTCCAGTGACACCATCTTGTTGTGTCCACCATGATGCTGTCCTTGCCACCAGAGCCCGAGTCCGACCCAGCTAGAGCTCCGGCGACTACCGGTCTGCGATAGCCGTTGTGCACGGGTCCGACCCCAAAGTTCCGTGCGGCTTTCCTCCGCTTGGTCGAGCCGATCGACTTCATCCTCAGTGGCGCCGACGAGGTCTCACGGAGGTCGGCGCCTCCTCCCACGATGAGGTCTCGTGGCCGCTAGGTCTGCGGACGACGACCAGGACGCAGTCGGCGCCACCTCCGACGAGGAGATGGACGACGCCGGGTCACCTCGTCCGCCACGTCGCCACAGATCTCGCCGTCCAAAACAGATCTCGCTATCGAGGGAAGCCGCTCGAGCTTGAGCTCCGTAGTCCAACGGCGACGCCGACGTGACGTTGACACGACCTGGCCGGTGGGGCGAGCGGAGCCGCTGCCATGGCCGTTCGAGATCGACCTCGAGCTCGGTAGTCCAACGGCGACGCGGCCGTGACGTTGACACGACCTGGCCGGTAGGGCGAGGGGAGCCGCTGCAAGAGGATGTGTTCTAACGGGGAAGAAGAAGAAGAAGAAGAAGAAGAAGAAATGGTGGAGAAAAGAGAGAACGTGGAGAAACAGAGAGGGACCCCACCAGGGGAGGAAAGGGGCTCAGATTCCAAGAAAAAAAATCACTCTCCGAAAGCTGCTTTCCCAAAACAAAGTTATAACGCATATTTACCAAAGTTTTGTTCCAAAAGCAGTTTTAGAGTATCCACTATCAAACACTTTTTTTAACTGAGTTGACGTTTAAACTCAGAAATCAGAGTTGTAAAACGTAACCAAACAACCAATTTCACACTCTCTCTTACATAACTTTCGTCACATAAGCATGACAATTTACTTACAATTGCAATAAAAAAATGTAAATAAAATTGTGTCATTCCTATATGAAAATAAATTTTTTTTTTCCATAGTCACAACAACGAAAACTAGTACAGAAGCCGGCAAACTCTAGCAACTATTACCATATTTACTCAAACGAAAAGTAGTTAGTTTTTTGGTAGTATCCACGCCAATACGGAATGTAGTCTCTTTTCCACTCTTTCGAGTCACTTCTATATCATTTCTAAAGATAAAAGAGCATGTTTCTTTCGTCTTGTTTTCGTCTAACATTCAAAGGTACAGGTAGAGATCTAGTCGTTTTCGCGAAAGCCCTATTAGTCTCCCTTGTAAGTATACTATAAATAGTCCTTGATCACCTAACACGCAAAATACAAAAAAATGCTTTGGTGCATGCAAAATATATTTGTATGTGTTGGTCCAATGTTTATGTTGAATTTTTGAATACGGCTAATCGATTAAATTTAGTATTATGATAATCGATCAATCACTATAGTATCTTCTACTTAAACTCAGCATTGTCCAGATATGTAATATTTGCATCTGTATACTTCCTTGTTCGTCTAACATGTAATTGCAGAAAGTAATAAGCAAGATCAGCAATGGACATATGATATATGACGATGAGCCAAAGACGACGTTATACCAGAAGATTTTGTCCAACCGCCTACGACTTAATCTGGAGCCTCGTATCCGGGGGTTCCGCCGCCCGGTCAGCGGACGAGGGTCGAGGGGGCAGCGCCCCTCGTGAGGGTTCGGGGGCAAAGTCCCTTAAAGGTATTCAGATTCCCAAATCTGGTTATCTTTGGACAACTGCCGTCAAGGAAAAAAGCGTCTTCAAGTCAGCGGATGTTTCAGAAGTTTGGCATCATCAGTGCTCTTGGTTTTCATATGAAATATGTTATTTATTTGAGTCTAGAATTGATGTAAGCTGAGTCGCACTGAAATTCAAAGTAACTATAACCAGATACCTACTCCACTTTTATAAACCAAAGAACCTATCCACCAAATTAGCCCACATTCATTTACAAAGTCTACCATACTTAGAAATCGAACTCGGGCCGAACTAGTGCCGAACTCAGACCGAAATCGATTACCCTTTTGGTATAAAATCAACCAGTTCAATAGCTCCTGATTTTTTGGCCCAACGGTTGAAAATTTGAATTAAATCCTGACCGAATTCTTGCCGAATTCTGTTTGCCTATACCCTATAAATAGGATTAAAATTTTTCATTCAACAATAACTCAACCATTCTCAAACTTTCTATCCTATAGTGAGAAATTCTTCAGAGCCTAAATTTTCTTATCTCCAAGATCAACTCCCTAGCCTTCTAAGTGTCAAGTGTGGTCTCGGTCTAGAAGTCTACAGAGTTATAAAGATGTTGGTTCATCAACCCTCTTCTGTGTGAAGTTGCGAGCCTTCGGATCAAAACTCGTGGTTTATGAAGTTGCGAGACTTCGGATCAAATCTTGTTGTGTAAAGAAGTCGGCAAGCCTTCGGATCAAAGCTTGTGATTCACTATTGGTGATTATAGTGGATACAATTCCGAGCAAGAGTTCTCGGGACTAGACTAGTCCTTTCAGAGGAAAACCAGTACATATCGCGGTGTTTGCGTTTGCTCTCTCTCTTACTTTATTATATTGCATATATACTGCTAGTGTCACGCCCCAGTCCCAAAATATGTGGAACCAGGCCACGTGGCATTGGCCAGCTGACACGACTCCGAGGATATCCCAATTTAATGGATCCTGACGAAGTGTGCTACGCTGTCCTAAATCTAACAAGTCTAATAACAACCACAGGCGATGTCTAATCTCATCCACAGATAACAAGTAAATACTGAAATGAAAGACTGGAATATAAGAAACATAGTCGACTGACATAGTACAACTGAAATAAGTCTGGTGGGAACAAATCCACTATAATGTACTGATAGTCTGAAATAAAGTACTGAATATCTGAAATGAAAGTACTGATAAGGAGAGACTGGAACAACATCTAACTAGGTAAGGAGCTCCAGTCATAGGCGGAAGGCCTACCAATCTGATCAGGGGTACTCTGATGGAAGTACCTCCAGCTCCTCGTCCAGAACAAATCTCGTCTCTATGCCTGGCCCGTAAACTGTGGGATAAAAGGCCTCGTCCAGACCTGGAAGATAACCAGGTCCTCAGAGGGACGTAACAAGATACAAAATGCATGCTGGATATAGTACTGAAATAAAAGTAAAGAGGGGTGTGCTAACCATCTAAGTGAATGCAATGTAAGGACAACCTCGGAACGTATAAGTAGGTGTAGGCATAACATCCAACGTCCTCTAGAGTGTGGTATCTGCAACATCCATCATTCCGAAGAATGAGGTATCTGTAAGTAACGTCCAACACTCTAAGGAACGTGGTATCTGCAATGATATATACATCCGTACCACTCCGAAGAGTGGGGTATCTGAATAAAGGAAATCATCGGATCCGTGGCTCCTCTGGATACTACGGAGTCCGATGGGTGTATCCCATACGTCCATCAATTGTCCTCCCCGCCCAATGTAGATACGCAAGTCGAATACACGACTTGAGTGTACCGTATCTAGATGTCAAGTCTCAATTAACTATATTACTCTAGAATACATGCTAGTCCGTGATGCATGTCGTACGTACCGATAGCGAATCGGGTACGCGGACCCGCATCCCAATATGAATGTACCATCACGATACGTGTATAGTGTCATGGTCAAGGAAGATATCAAAATATCCTCACAGTCGAAGGTGAGTCAGCTAGCATCTAGGTCTAGTACACTACTCATCGACGCAATGTCGACCGCACCCGAGTCATTCTCGGACGCGCACAGTTCATGTATATTTGAAATATTCAACATTTAAATTTAAAGCAGTAATCTAGCAAGGTATACTTGCCTGTCCCGGGTAGCTGCGAAATCCAAAGCCCTGCTCCTGATGCCTCGGCAATAGTGTCCAGCAATCCTATATAGGATATGGTAATGTCTAAAATTAGTCGCTACAATAGTACGACTAGGACACACGGTTTGTATCTACAGCTGTCAAGGGTCGGAACTGTATGTATATATAGCTAACACTATTTATATATACACTAAACATATTTAAATATATTAAATAATATACATGTTTAATAGTACAAAAATAGTGCTTATGTATTAATTAGGATATACTAAATAATACACATATTAAATACGTATACCTAATTGGTAATATCACAAAATCATATATATACATATATATATTTAGGTAACAATTTTGTACATAATTTAATATATATACAACATAATGAATGGTTTATATGAAAAAATATCTCCACATACTAGTAGGTACCTATATATATACATACATATACATATACATACTAGAAGGTTAATACGCATAAGCATTTAATATATATATAGTAATAATTCATATAATATACTTAACTTCCAGAAATTATATTTAACACAATAAATATTATACACTTAATATTTATCTTATATTTTTAAAATACTTACATACATACATACATGCGTACATACATACATACATACATACATACATACATACATGCATACATACATATATAATATAAATTAAAAAGAAATGATTATAATATATAATAGGAATTTTTTTACAGGAATATAATAAATGTAAATACTGTTAAATACAAAAATATATTATATAGTATAGAATACGTATATAAATACGATATATAAGAGACTCTTAAATATATAAACTTGCAACTCTAAATACATGTATAAATCTCAACAATTACACATAAAATATTATACCTATTTGTTCGACAGGTCGAGGGGGTCGAGCTGGTCGGTCGTCGCCGGCGGGGGTGGCCGGGCGGCGCTCCGGCGAAGCTCGGGGAGGTCGCGGGCAGCAGTAGCCGTTCTGGATCGTCGACGCTGCGGGGGAGATTTCAGGTGGCTGGGACGTCGATCGGCGGTGAGGCTCGGCGGGGAGGAAGGGGACTGGCCGGGGAAGAGCTCGGCGGATTTTGGTGGCCGTAGGTGTAGGGGTGGCGGAGCACGGGCCAGCGGGGTCGTCGGCTATGAACGCGGGCTGGGGAGGTGACGACCGGTGCGGGCGGTCGTGCGGGCTGCTCCGGCGTCGTGGGGGCCGGAGACTCCGGTGGCAGGTGGGGTGGGGACTGGCGAAGGTGGTCGTGAAGTATGGCGGCGGTCGGTGGAGGCTGGTGGCGGTGGTTGAGCTCGGGGTGGTCGGGTAGTATCGGGCTGGTGGCTGGGGGGTTTTGGGTTTTGGGTATTTTAGTGTTTAGGTTTTTGGTTTTCTCATTTAATGAGTGAATAGTGTGTATAAGTAGGAGAGAGAGTGAGGGGGGGCTGCCTAGGGGTTAGGGCCGGCTGGATACCCATTTTTTTGGGGAGTGGGGTGGCTCATCAAGATGGGTGGAGGGCTAGGAATAGGCCAATTTAAATGTAGGGCCAAGATGTGCCCTACATAAAGTGTTGTAGGTACATGTAAAATGGGGGGAAACCAAATGCCTACGGTTGGGCATTCCAATGCTTTTCTCCATGATGGTTTGGGCCAATGAGAGGGGGACACCACATTGCCATTTTGTAATTTAGCCCCTGAATAAATTGATATTTGCACAATAACTAGGATTTGGGATTTAATGCAAGCAAACACCATGTTTGGTGTTCCTCATTGGACTATGAGGGTGTTTGGTGTTTTGTATGAGGGTTGTGGGTGTGGATGTGGGTTTGGGTTGGAGTTGGGTCCAATTTATTTGAGGTTGTGTAGCCACATTAATTAATTCATAATTAATGTAACGGCGTTTCTATTTTAATTTAATTAAAAACCGGGAGTCTAAATTTGGTTGGACAAGGGTCATTTGTGTAGTAGGCTCAGTGTACAATGTCATCGTGGTCTGGGTTGGTCAAAATTGGTTGAGGTTGGGTCTCAATGTCAATTGGAACGGACAACGAACGTAGTTACGCAATTTTAAAAAATCGCGCGCGGACGTTTGTAACGACTTTTGTGTGTCTAAAATCTGGCACAAAAATCGGTATCCGGGGTTTGTTCCTGATTGAATATGATGGGTTTACGTGTCTGGGTCAGATACGTGGAATTAGTTTTTGGGCAACAGCTAAGGTAGTGTCCTAAAACAATCAATCATTTCACATGTATCATAATACTATAATTAAATCTTAATTAAATCTAGTAAACCCTAATCAGGTCATTTAAATAACTAACCCTAATTTCTGGTCGAGGGGGTTTACAACATACCCTCCTTAGAGCATTTCGTCCTCGAAATTAAAAACAGACATATAGAATAACTACTGAATGAAATAAATACTATCACATACCTAGGCCTTCGAAGAGATGGGGAAAACGTTGCCGAATATCGTCCTCACGTTCCCAGGTTGATTCACCTGGTGCATGATGTCTCCATGCGACACGAACTAGAGGGATAGTCTGGCCTCGCAGTACCTTCTCGCTTCGGTCTAGGATCTCTACCGGCTCCTCCTGGTATGACAAGCTGGGACCAACGGTGATCTCCAAGTGGTCAAGTACATGACTCGGATCCGGTATGTATCTCCTCAGCTGAGATACATGGAAGACGTCGTGAACTCCTTCCAGTGTCTGCGGCAAGGCCAATCTGTAAGCAACTTCTCCGACGCGCTCTAGCACATTGAAGGGTCCGATGTACCTCGGACTCAGCTTCCCTCTGCCTCCGAATCTGATGGTTCCCCTGGTAGGAGAAATCTTCAGGAACACATGTTCTCCAACCTGGAACTCTAAGGGTCGTCGATGAGCATTAGCCCAATGCTTCTGCCTGTCCTGCGCTGCTCGTAGATGCCCCTGAATCTTCTTCACCTTCTCCACTGTATGGACGATCAACTCTGGTCCTAGAATCTGCCTCTCGCCTACGTCGCTCCAGCATACGGGGGAACGATATTTCCTACCATACAATGCCTCATAAGGAGCCATCTGAATGCTCGCCTGATAGCTATTGTTGTAGGAAAATTCGACGAAGTGCAAGTGGTCCTCCCATAAACCGTTGAAGTCAAGCATGCAAGCCCTCAACATATCCTCCAACGTCCGAATGGTGCGCTTGGATTGTCCATCTGTCTGCGGGTGGTACAAAGTACTGAACTTAAAGCGGGTACCAAGACTCTCTTGCATACTCCTCCAAAAGTATGATGTAAACCTCGTATCCCGGTCAGACACGATACTGACTGGCACTCCATGCAATCGTACAATCTCCCTCATGTACATGTCTGCCAAGACTTCCGTAGATTGCCCTACTCTGAAGGGTAAAGAGTGGGCAGACTAGGTGAGTCTATCTACGATTTCCCATACGGCATTTTGACCACTAGGACTCCTCGGGAAACCCGTGACAAAGTCCATGGTGATGTGCTCCCATTTCCACTCCGGTATCGGGAGCGGTTGAAGTAATCCGGCAGACCTCTGATGCTCAGCCTTGACTTGCTGACACACCAGACACTTAGCCACGAAGCGGGCTATCTCTCTTCATCTCGTGCCACCAGTAGTACTGCCTCAGGTCTCGGTACATCTTCGTGCCTCCCGGATGAATAGAATAGGTCGAACTGTGGGCCTCCGTCATCAGCTCCTGGCATAGCTCTCCATTCGGAACATAGAGACGATCTCCACATCTCAAAGTCCCGTCCTCGAACTTAAAATAAGGCATAATCTGTTCTCCCTTTACATACCTAGGGCAAGTAAATCGCGATATCTTTGCGATAGTTAAATTTTAATCCTTCCTTCAAAAATTTCTTAAAATTTAAAATGACTTGAACCTCTACATCCAATCTTTCTCGATCCCAACTAAGAGGAGTTTCTCTTGAGTTGACAATGCCACTACTACCCAACTTAGGGTCTACCCCTTATCACATAAGGCTCTTATATTTCAGGAATCTTATTCCCCCACCTTTACTTAATCCTGTTACTCAATCCTCAAAAAGTTTTAACCCAAATATTACATGGGATATGCCCTTGGTTACAAAATAATCGTCAAATAATGTATTCGACCCATAGGGTACATCTAATACTATCTGTGTATTATGCTAAGCACGAGATTTCGTCTTTCCGGAACAAGGAAAAACGGAAAACAATAATAAGGAGTTCAAGGGGGAGCTAATAGATTAGAAGTATGGGGATCAAGGCGTTCCAAAGAATTCAATGGGAATTGTCAAGGCAGTTATGGATTGAAATCCTATTTTGGTAATTCCTTTTCACTTGCTCGTATCAGTACGGTTATGTAACGGATACGATATGCTCAAGCATATCTAGAGGGCAAGTACATTCGTACTCTTCACTATATATCTCAATCCACGTAAAATAGTTATGCGAAGGGCAAACCAAGCGCACTATGGTTGATCAGACCGTAGTACTCTGATTCTGAAATGTATTAGTGTACGCGTCCAATAATACATATGTCGTGAACAAGCTTGATAAAAGACTGAGCTTGCAAAGCTAGGCTGTAACAGCAACATAAGGCGAGGTAGTATAAGTACGCTAGATTTTTGGTGAAAGAAGGTACAAAAATAATTTAAGTTCATAAAACCAAACAAGGACAAAATTAAGATTTTTACAATCTCTACAGTTGTCATACTCACTCCTTATCTCAGTCGCTAGTCGACCCAATAGGGGTTTGGGCCTATAATTTCTACCGTCTGAATAAACACTATCTTCTTATGCAAGTCTTAAAGTTGTGTCACCCTATTATACTTCATCAATAGACACATAATAATCTATAAATTTTCAAGCAATGCAACGAACATACCTAGGATTGGTGGAGCTGGCCTTGCACTATCTGTTTGGCCCTATTGACGTACTGGGGACACTCCTGAGCCTGATGCTGGTTTGATCCACACCTAAAACACTATCCTGACCTTTTTTTGCAATCTTTCTGAATATGTCCCTTCTTCTTGCAATAGTGACATGTCGGCATCTTTCTATGCGGATACGGCACAACCCTCTGTTGCGACTGTACTCCTGGATGCCGGATCGATCCTCCTACTCCCGGTTGTGCCTGAGCTGGTGTAGCTACACTGGAATGCCTCGATCCTCTGCTAATAGCCTCTTGGATCCTAGTCTCTGACAGAACCTTCTCGTAAGAGATCCTCGCCTGGGTGGTAGTGTACCTCTGTAGCTCATACGTTAGACCATGATGGAACCTCCTGGCATTCTCTAGATCTGCCATCATGCTCCGTCTCAAAGTCTCGGTCTGATGCCACTGCGCTTGTATCATAGTCTGGTGGAACTGGAACATCTGCGACTGTTCCTCTGGATGTGGCATCTGGGGTGGTAAGGGTGGAGGTGAATCCTCTGGTTGTGTTGCAGGTGTCTCCTGAGACGTCGGCCTCTCGGTCTGCGATATCGGCGTAGTCCTCGAAGTATGGCCCTCAAAGTGCTGTATCGGGATAGTTTGAGAAGTTTGACCTTCATGCTGCTGTGTCGGATCGTCAGAAGAAGTCTGGTGCCAATATATCATCGGGGCCTGGGGGATCACCGGTGCCTGTGGCTGAGGCTGCTCTTCGGGTGGTCCCTGGGTCGTCTCCTCCCTCGGTGGGGTGGTGGATGGCACTACGGCACCGTATGCCTCGCGGTCGCTACGCAAGTTCATCTTGCTGTAAAAGATGGAACTTCATTAAAAGAGTACGGAATCAAACAGGATGCAGATATTCAAATAATTAGATACGAAAGAGGTTCAAAGGCGATGATCAAGGTGGATGAGACCTAATAATTTCTATCCTATTGCAGACTCGCTGGGCATGTTACCATACCACAAGCGATAGGTATTTGATGTTTCGACCTGCATGGGCCACCACTAAAACCATGTCACGCCCCAGTCCCAAAATATGTGGAATCAGGCCACGTGGCATTGGCCAGCTGACACGACTCCGAGGATATCCCAATTTAATGGATCCTGACGAAGTGTGCTACGCTGTCCTAAATCTAACAAGTCTAATAACAACCACAGGCGATGTCTAATCTCATCCACAGATAACAAGTAAATACTGAAATGAAAGACTGGAATATAAGAAACATAGTCGACTGACATAGTACAACTGAAATAAGTCTGGTGGGAACAAACCCACTACAATGTACTGATAGTCTGAAATAAAGTACTGAATATCTGAAATGAAAGTACTGATAAGGAGAGACTGGAACAACATCTAACTAGGTAAGGAGCTCCAGTCATAGGCGGAAGGCCTACCAATCTGATCAGGGGTACTCTGATGGAAGTACCTCCTGCTCCTCGTCCAGAACAAACCTCGTCTCTATGCCTGGCCCGTAAACTGTGGGATAAAAGGCCTCGTCCAGATCTGGAAGATAACCAGGTCCTCAGAGGGACGTAACAAGATACAAAATGCATGCTGGATATAGTACTGAAATAAAAGTAAAGAGGGGTGTGCTAACCATCTAAGTGAATGCAATGTAAGGACAACCTCGGAACGTATAAGTAGGTGTAGGCATAACATCCAACGTCCTCTAGAGTGTGGTATCTGCAACATCCATCATTCCGAAGAATGAGGTATCTGTAAGTAACGTCCAACACTCTAAGGAACGTGGTATCTGCAATGATATATACATCCGTACCACTCCGAAGAGTGGGGTATCTGAATAAAGGAAATCATCGGATCCGTGGCTCCTCTGGATACTACGGAGTCCGATGGGTGTATCCCATACGTCCATCAATTGTCCTCCCCGCCCAATGTAGATACGCAAGTCGAATACACGACTTGAGTGTACCGTATCTAGATGTCAAGTCTCAATTAACTATATTACTCTAGAATACATGCTAGTCCGTGATGCATGTCGTACGTACCGATAGCGAATCGGGTACGCGGACCCGCATCCCAATATGAATGTACCATCGCGATACGTGTATAGTATCATGGTCAAGGAAGATATCAAAATATCCTCACAGTCGAAGGTGAGTCAGCTAGCATCTAGGTCTAGTACACTACTCATCGACGCAATGTCGACCGCACCCGAGTCATTCTCGGACGCGCACAGTTCATGTATATTTGAAATATTCAACATTTAAATTTAAAGCAGTAATCTAGCAAGGTATACTTGCCTGTCCCGGGTAGCTGCAAAATCCAAAGCCCTGCTCCTGATGCCTCGGCAATAGTGTCCAGCAATCCTATATAGGATATGGTAATGTCTAAAATTAGTCGCTACAATAGTACGACTAGGACACACGGTTTGTATCTACAGCTGTCAAGGGTCGGAACTGTATGTATATATAGCTAACACTATTTATATATACACTAAACATATTTAAATATATTAAATAATATACATGTTTAATAGTACAAAAATAGTGCTTATGTATTAATTAGGATATACTAAATAATACACATATTAAATACGTATACCTAATTGGTAATATCACAAAATCATATATATACATATATATATTTAGGTAACAATTTTGTACATAATTTAATATATATACAACATAATGAATGGTTTATATGAAAAAATATCTCCACATACTAGTAGGTACCTATATATATACATACATATACATATACATACTAGAAGGTTAATACGCATAAGCATTTAATATATATATAGTAATAATTCATATAATATACTTAACTTCCAGAAATTATATTTAACACAATAAATATTATACACTTAATATTTATCTTATATTTTTAAAATACTTACATACATACATACATGCGTACATACATACATACATACATACATACATACATACATACATACATACATACATGCATACATACATATATAATATAAATTAAAAAGAAATAATTATAATATATAATAGGAAATTTTTTACAGGAATATAATAAATGTAAATACTGTTAAATACAAAAATATATTATATAGTATAGAATACGTATATAAATACGATATATAAGAGACTCTTAAATATATAAACTTGCAACTCTAAATACATGTATAAATCTCAACAATTACACATAAAATATTATACCTATTTGTTCGACAGGTCGAGGGGGTCGAGCTGGTCGGTCGTCGCCGGCGGGGGTGGCCGGGCGGCGCTCCGGCGAAGCTCGGGGAGGTCGCGGGCAGCAGCAGCCGTTCTTGATCGTCGACGCTGCGGGGGAGATTTCAGGTGGCTGGGACGTCGATCGGCGGTGAGGCTCGGCGGGGAGGAAGGGGACTGGCCGGGGAAGAGCTCGGCGGATTTTGGTGGCCGTAGGTGTAGGGGTGGCGGAGCACGAGCCAGCGGGGTCGTCGGCTATGAACGCGGGCTGGGGAGGTGACGACCGGTGCGGGCGGTCGTGCGGGCTGCTCCGGCGTCGTGGGGGCCGGAGACTCCGTTGGCAGGTGGGGTGGGGACTGGCGACGGTGGTCGTGAAGTATGGCGGCGGTCGGTGGAGGCTGGTGGCGGTGGTTGAGCTCGGGGTGGTCGGGTAGTATCGGGCTGGTGGCTGGGGGGTTTTGGGTTTTGGGTATTTTAGTGTTTAGGTTTTTGGTTTTCTCATTTAATGAGTGAATAGTGTGTATAAGTAGGAGAGAGAGTGAGGGGGGGCTGCCTAGGGGTTAGGGCCGGCTGGATACCCATTTTTTTGGGGAGTGGGGTGGCTCATCAAGATGGGTGGAGGGCTAGAAATAGGCCAATTTAAATGTAGGGCCAAGATGTGCCCTACATAAAGTGTTGTAGGTACATGTAAAATGGGGGAAAACCAAATGCCTACGGTTGGGCATTCCAATGCTTTTCTCCATGATGGTTTGGGCCAATGAGAGGGGGACACCACATTGCCATTTTGCAATTTAGCCCCTGAATAAATTGGTATTTGCACAATAACTAGGATTTGGGATTTAATGCAAGCAAACACCATGTTTGGTGTTCCTCATTGGACTATGAGGGTGTTTGGTGTTTTGTATGAGGGTTGTGGGTGTGGATGTGGGTTTGGGTTGGAGTTGGGTCCAATTTATTTGAGGTTGTGTAGCCACATTAATTAATTCATAATTAATGTAACGGCGTTTCTATTTTAATTTAATTAAAAACCGGGAGTCTAAATTTGGTTGGACAAGGGTCATTTGTGTAGTAGGCTCAGTGTATAATGTCATCGTGGTCTGGGTTGGTCAAAATTGGTTGAGGTTGGGTCTCAATGTCAATTGGAACGGACAACGAACGTAGTTACGCAATTTTAAAAATTCGTGCGCGGACGTTTGTAACGACTTTTGTGTGTCTAAAATCTGGCACAAAAATCGGTATCCGGGGTTTGTTCCTGATTGAATATGATGGGTTTACGTGTCTGGGTCAGATACGTGGAATTGGTTTTTGGACAACAGCTAAGGTAGTGTCCTAAAACAATCAATCATTTCACATGTATCATAATACTATAATTAAATCTTAATTAAATCTAGTAAACCCTAATCAGGTCATTTAAATAACTAACCCTAATTTCTGGTCGAGGGGGTTTACAGCTAGTTATTTACTGTCTTCACTCTGCTTAATTTTTAATTGGTTAGATTATTCTACTGCACTCTATTCACTCCCTTTAGAGTTGCCATACACGGTCCTACCACACGCGCATGTATACGTGCACGACGGCTCCAATCGGTTTCGATTATGACTCATTTTGGTTCAATTTTGATTTTGGAATTTTAGAATTTTGATTTATTTGGTTGTGACTATTCTGATTTGGTTAAAACTGAATAAACAGAACGCTCATCCCTAATTACGTAAAGTGAATCTGATTCTAATCCACTTCACGCTCATCTCTAGTTATGACACAGACTGAATCTGATTCTAATCTACCTTGGTTGCCTATGCTATGTTGGGTCCAATCTTGTGAGACTCATCTTACTGTTCTAGTATACGTACCCAATATACGCATTTAATACGTGTATAGCTTGCTTTATGTTTAATTGCTTACATTATGCTTTATGTCATTCATGCATTATCTAGATTATTTTTGCAAGTTTTCCCTTAGTTGCATGCTTTGGACCGTTGGTCCGTTGGTTTTTGTGTGCATGGTTGTTATGAACCCGGGAGAGGGCATGGATTATGATCCAATAACCTACAATCAACCATTTGCCTATATAAGGAATTATTTCTCTTTCCCTCACTTTTTCTTTCCTTTCATTTCTCTTTCCTTCTTTAGTTATTCAAACTTCACCGAGAGCAGCCGAGCTTGGCCTTGGTTGTGAGTAACCTTGGTAGTATTAGGCTAAAACTTGATCGTAGGCAAGTACATCTTGCCAACCGAAGGAACAACCATGGATCTTGTTTTGATTCTTAGTGTAACTTGTTTAATCACTTGATATGTTTTATTTGCTTAATACTTATAACTTGTCTTCATGATGATTTTGATTTTCTTGTATTGTTGCTCATTGAGCCCAAGAATAGCAAGTCGGAGATTACAAAGTTGGCCTGAGAATATATACAAAAATTACGCAGGGAACCCTTGTCGCATAAGCGAAGATCCAGAGAGCACACTTGTGTGTGTTTCACAAATTTCTTAGAAAATGTGCCAAGATATGTTAAGTACTCTCGACGCACTTCACTACTCCTACGTACATCTTGTACTCAGGCAATACCTTCAAAAGTATTCCAATCCTACTTGATGCACTTTTGAATGGATTTGCAAGTCATCAAGAATGTACGCCACTGATTAAAAGCCAAGTTGGCGCACTTTACAGATATTGCAGAGTTGATGCACTTTGATGAACTTTCCTTACCGGCGTACTTTGTCCCTTCTGGAGAATGGCACACTTTGGTACTTGGCGCACTATGTGGCATTCTTCAGAGATGGTGCACTTTGTAGCCTTTCGTATTACTTAATGACTAAGCAAAGACTTTTGACCATTCTCGAGAATTATGTTTCTCGACTGCAGAGTCATCTCGACTGTTGTGTCATGTCTTGAAACTTATATTTTATCTTTTAGTAGACCTTCCTGTATTTATTTGTGCGCCAAATCTCACTGCTGGCATACTTAATGAAAGTGTGCCAAAGTCGTAGCTTGGGTACTTTCATTGTGTGCCAATGATAGAGTTATGCGCCAAGCTCCTATGTCATGCCACAAATCTAGAATACTGGAGAGCGAGAGAATGACTCAGCCAACCACACCTTGCGGAATACCGAAGCAACACACAATGTATTAAGGTTGTCTAGAGACAAGGGGGTGCGTACTATAATCAAGTCTTCTAGGGTCAAGAACTTTTATATCTCAATAACTCAAACAAGTAACAATAATATAGAATATTTTTGAATAAGTAGTAAGGCATCCCCAACGCCGCATCAGAATATTCTAGAGATCTAGCAAATACAAAAGATATGTCAAATACATAATCAAAAGTATACATGATAGTAAATCAGCTACAGTCTGAATATATTACATGCCATATAAGGATCTATGTCCAGATTATCCGGCTAATAAGTGTCGGTTGGATAAATGTCCAAAAGATTATAATTTACAAAAGACGAGCAATGAATGAAGGAACCCACTCGTGACCCTCAGAAGCCATCCTTCTAGTGCGTGCCATTAGCGAGAGTGAGATACGCTTGATCCTCATGTGCTGGCTCTAAACCTGGACATGCAAAACCAGTAGGGTCAGACCCCAAATAACAAGTACCACAAAGGAAGCACGAAATAAAGAAACAAAACCAGTCCTATAGCATGAGATGCTTAAACCAACAATCAATGACATATGTCCTATCTATGACATGACACAACACCTCTTCACCAAACAAGTACAGGAAGTGCCATATCACATCAAGATAGAATACGTTTCTTGATTATAGTCAAGCTAGAATAACATAGTTTCAGTCTACAGGCTATCGTAACACAATAGCGCAACCCAACAACCAAACAAGGACATAAGTTGAACTATCATACCATGAAAGTCTATGTCCCTAATTCCATTCAACAGAAGGCACACGAAACAAGCATGGATACAACATTAAGTAAAATAACATAGTAATAACAATTAGCTCTGATCCGTGTCCCGATGTAACACAACAACGCAACTCAACAACCAAACAAGGACATAAGTTAAACTTTTATGCTGTAACGGTCCACTGCAACGGTCCACTTCTCTAACTAAAATAGATTTAACGGCCAAACATAGGTTACAGCTTGATATGTGATCTCTGGGTTATCCCAGTAATGCAATATATAAATATACTCAGATCATGCCATAATCGAGCAGGGCTGACTGAACCAATGATATACAAACAAGAATATATGATGCACCAGTCCCTTGCAAGGGCCCTGAGCTAATTTAATGATCAGTCCCTCGACCCGCATGAGTTCTCCCCTGACCGCAGAGCACTACCACCTATTCTCACCTGAGCTCTCCTTCGGCCGTCCCTGTTCATCACCACCATCATCATCATCCCCTTTATCATCATCATCACCATCATCCCCTTCATCATCATCACCATCATCACCTTTATCATCATCGTCATCATCATCGTCGTCATCGTCGATCTCGTGCACGCTAAGTTTTGACTGCCCTCCTTCGTAATTTTATGTGTATACATGTGGGAATAGAGTAGGGTTAACATATTTCTTCGTTACAGGTTTAGTTAGTTGGTTTCAGACCATGTCGGTGAACCCAATGACTTGTATGCATATACGTACGTATATTATAATTATATATATATATATATATATATATGTATTATATAAGTAATTATATGCTAGTAATAGTTATGATTAATGTATATATATACTACATGACCCTAGTATAATTACGGATATCCCGTATTTATATTAACCATGTGACCCTGAAAAATTATGAGTTGACCGCCTAGTGTACATTGACGTACTGGCTTAGATATGTTAGTGATTGACTATCTGATTATGCACATCAAACAAAGACATGACCCCCGTGCAGTTAGACGTACGCTTGACCCTGCTAGATGACTGTAATACCCTATTCTGCTCAAGCGGACTGCCGATTCAAATGATAAAAGTGCAATGTCCCGACCCGCTTTGCTCAGGAGAGAATACTCATTTGAGGCAAAAGATATCCAGACTTGTCCCTACAGGAATTCGGCTTAGGCTTTTAGAGGCTCGCTTGACGTATCGCTCGACCGAGGCGAATCATCGCTAAGGTGGGTGGCTACGGTGAACTTGTCTTTTCTTAGCCAGCATACTTAAAATCTGGAATCGCTAGGTGAATCACTCCCTGCATGCTAATAAGAATACAATGCACCTAGCTAAGAGAATAATCCCAACTTGTATTTGTTTGCGCTAGAACATGAAAATAAAATATTGCTTATATTCAAACCCTCGCATGCTAAGTTCCCGTACGGTTTTACCTCTCGGCTTACCTTCGGGTCCGAGCAAACGTATTTGCTTAAGTTTGTTAGAAACACATGCTTGTCTGCTTATAAATGTCTAACGTTATTGTATTGTGCATGCATTCTAGTTAGCTAAGAGACTATCAAATAGCTCTTCTGTGCAATTGAACTTGCAAGTATCTGAGACTGTTAGGTCACCAAGGCAAATCCCTGAACCAGGGGCATGCATTAAGGCAAGTGAATACTGAACTGGAATCACATCAAGTTTACCTTTGAACGAGAATCCTGTTCATGCTCGTTCGTAGCGAAAATTCAAGATTGTACTCGTGTTATTGATTGTATTATGAAAGATGTGAAATTGGATAACCCTAGAGACCTGCATGTCATGAACAACTCGAAAATGAGGTATAGTTCCACGGACGGTTATCGGGGCACTGGAATCGATCCAATTCAGATGGAACTCTATTGTGCAGTCTATTGTACTTGGATGAGAATGGCGTGTAGCGCCCATTGTTCTTTCGCTGTATACCATTCTCTCCAATGACTAAACTCTAATTGTATAGTCCATTATAGTGGATGAGATAGCTTATAGCGCTCATTGTTCTTTCGCTGCATTCCATTCTCGCCACCGACTAGTGTCCATTATGGCTATGCCAGCGATTCATGTTCATATAGATAAGTCATCCTCACTTAGCGGCTATCTGTGTGTGAGTTATTACATCGCATCAAAGAACAACTGAACACCTGGACGATTATGATATAACAACACTCGTGTTTGCATATGCCATTGCCTTAGTTTTCATTATGAATGCTCGTGCTTAAAATAACTTGTTTGCCTTGGACAGGAAAGGGCAAATGGTAAGTCAGTAAGTCTCACCGTGTTTTCTCTTATATCGCACAGGCGCACTGCCACACGAGTTAGGCTATTCAATCTTTGCATGAAACTGATCCTAAGGCAACTAGAAAGACAACTTAATAGTTGGTGCATGGAACCTATATTACGTGTTTGGATTTGTCGAGCGGGCGAGTAGCCTCCCCACCAGTGCACTCGTGTACTGATAATCCACCAGGTTGTTTGCAGGGTGCGGAAGAACATCGTTCGGTGCGGGTGCCTCCTTCGTGCGTGCTAAGACCAGGAGTTCTCTATGAAGACTTGGAGCGTTGCATCCATAACTGAAGCACATATACAAGACATAATATTGGAACATCACCTGAACATTACCTGTATAATCATTCCACAAATGTAGCCACTTGGCACGCTTTATGTTTCAGAGAGAGAGTGCTTGAGCAACTTGTAATCTCGACCAAATGCCGCCTTTAACACATATTTAAATCAATAAAAGAGTTTGCTTTACTTCAACTTATGTTATTCATTGCTTCCGCTATTGTTGACTCAGTGAACTTGTTACCGATCGCCTATGTGTTCATGACTCTGTTGCACTCGGATAATCTGTGTGACTCTATGGATTAGAACACTTACCGCCAACCAATGAACCACGGGCGTGGCTTACGCTCGTGCAGCATCACGTCCGGATGGGTCAAAGCGACCATTCTGCGGGAGCGCTGTCACGGTAATTCTCGCCTAGCGGGAATGAACGATTTAGCCTGCGGGAGATCGGGGCGTGACATGTTGGTATCAGAGCCTGGCTTATACGCCTTTGGACTTCTTTTTGATTATCTCAGTTTCGAAAGCTCGTTCGTGGGTTATGTGCACGCTCTCTCTCAATGTCCCGATGGAATATTCCAACAATGAGTCTAAATACTTTCAAAAAGCGCATTAGAATAATGTGATTGCTTGTATGAATTGTAATGCTAGGGCCTTTGTGCCGACCTATGCAAACCCTTGAGATTATCGCAAGTAGCTTGTCCGATTTTACTATCTCTAAGTTTGGTTGAATGCATATGTTTGAGGGATGCCTTGAACTTGTGCATGATCCAAGACTCAAGAAAATATGAAACTCAAGTTCTAAGACTTCGCTATCGCTAAGTTGGTTGGAGTGCTCATGCTAGAAGTGCACTTCGAATATGCGCACGATCCAGACTAGTGATATGCCGATCTCGATGCTAGTGCAAGTGAATATCCAAATGAACAAGTACAACGACTTGTATATGTTTGCCTCAGCCTTAGATCATTAATCAAGATTGCTATGCTTGGGATAGGTTCCATAATGCGTTAGTACGGCTTGCCCTCAGTAAGTCTCTAGGACAAGACTTTTTCTGAGTTGGGTAGGATGTAACACCCCATTCCGTTCAAGCGGACTGCCGATTCAAACGGTAAAAGTACAATGTTCCGAGCCACTTTGCTCAGGCGAGAATACTCATTTGAGGCAAAGGATATCCTGACTTGTCCCTACAGGAATTCGGCTTAGGCTTTCAGAGGCTCGCTTGACGTATCGCTCGACCGAGGCAAATCATCGCTAAGGTGGGTGGCTACGGTGAACTTGTCTTTGCTTAGCCAGCACACTTAAAATCTGGAACGATACATGCTAGTCGCTAGGTGAATCACTCTCTGCATGCTAATAAGAATACAACGCACCTAGCTAAGGGAATAATCTCAACTTGTATTTGCTTATGCTAGAACATGAAAATGAAATATTGCTTATATTCAAACCCTCGCATGTTAAGTTCCCATACGATTTTACCTCTCGGCTTACCTTTGGGTCCGAGTAAACATGTTTGCTTAAGTTTCTTAGAAACACATGCTTGCCTGCTTACAAATGTCTAACGTTATTATATTGTGCATGCATTCTAGTTAGCCAGGAGACTATCAAATAGCTCTTTTGTGCAATTGAACCTGCAAGTATCCGGGACCGTTAGGTCACCAAGGCAAATCCCCGAACCAGGAGCATACATCAAGGCAAATGAATACTGAACTGGAATCACATCAAGTTTACCTTTGAATGAGAATCCTATCCATGCTCGTTCATAGCAGAAATTCAAGATTGTACCCGTGTTATTGATTGTATTGTGAAAGATGTGAAATTGGATAACCCTAGAGACCTGCATGTCGTGGACAACTCGAAAATGAGGTATAGTTTCACAGACAGTTTTTGGGCACGGGAACAGATTCGATCCAGATGGAACTCTATTATGCAGTCTATTGTACATGGACGAGAATAACGTGTAGTGCCCATTATTCTTTCGCTGCATACCATTCTCTCCAACGGCTGAACTCTAATTGTATAGTCCATTGTAGTGGACGAGATGGCTTGTAGCGCTCATTGTTCTTTCGCTGCATTCCATTCTCCCCACTGACTAGTGTCCATTATGGCTATGTCAGTGACTCATGTTCAATAGATAAGTCATCATCGCTTAGCGGCTATCCGCGTGCGAGTTATTGCATCGCATCAAGAACAACTAAACACCTGAACGATTATGATATAACAGCACTTGTGTTTGCATATGTCATTGCCTTGGTTTTCATTATGAATGCTCGTGCTTAAAATAACTTGTTTGCCTTGGACAGAAAAGGATAAATGGTAAGTCGGTAAGTCTCGTCGTGTTTTCTCTTATATCGTATATGCGTACTGTCACACGAGTTAGGCTATTCAATATTTGCATAAAACTGATCCTAAGGTAACTAGAAAGAAAACTTAATAGTTGGTGCACGAAACCTATATTACGTGTTTGGATTTGTCGAGTGGGCGAGTAGCCTCTCCACCAGTGCATTCGTGTACTGATAATCCACCAGGTTGTTTGCAGGGTGCGGAAGAACCTCGTTCTGTGCGGGTGCCTCCTCCGTGCGTGTTAAGGCCAGGAGTTCCCTCTGAATCCTTGGAGCGTTGCGTCCATAACTGAAGCACATATACAAGATATAATATTGGAACATCGCCTCAACATCGCCTGTACAATCATTCCACAAATGTAGCCACTTGGCACGCTTTATGTTTCAGAGAAAGTGCTTGAGCAACTTGTAATCTCGGCCAAGCGCCGCCTGTAACACATATTTATATCAATAAAAGAGTTTGCTTTACTTCAACTTGTGTTATTCATTTCTTTCGCTATTGTCGACTCGGTAAACTTGTTACCGATCGCCTATGCGTTCATGACTCCACTGCACTAGGACAATCTGTGCGACTCTGTGGCTTAGAACTCTTACCGCCAGCCAATGAACTACGGCCTTGCACGGGCATGGCTCACGCTCGTACGGTATCATGTCCGGATGGGTCAAAGCGATCATTCCGCGGGAGCGCTGGTGCGATAATTCTCGCCTAACGGGAACGATCGATTTAGCCTGCGGAAGATCGGGGCATGACAATGACCAGTATCACCCCTAGCGTACCCTCTGAGTCAGTGTAATTATGGTTGTATATGTGCTAGTATAATGGATGATGTTGTATTGTATTATATTATATGTATATAGGACCATTAGATTATTCTGCGAGACTTCAGGAGCAGGTTATTGGTACTGCGCAACTTTCTTGCCAGGCAAGTATACCTTGCCATTGTACTATAATTTATATTCCATATGATGCATGCATTTTATTTCTGTCCATTTAGTTTATATATTTTAAACTGCTATATAAACTGCGCATCCAAGAATGACTTGGGTGCAACGACGGAGGCGTCGTATTCTGTTTTATTTATGTATATGCATGTTGACCTAGTTTACGAGACCATCCCATTATCATGAGGTATTTTTTATGTTTATTTGGTCGTGACACATTTCTTACATGAGTTGTGAGTCTCATATAGATCACGAACTTGCATGACGGGTTTGGCCTCCTGTACGAATGGGACGTGCGATAGGGAATAACTGCCGATAGAAACTTTGTATGCTAGAAGACCTGGCGGTTATTTAGAGGTATCATCATGTCATGGATGTGACATGCTTAGAGCATGGGGTAGAAAGAACAACAAGTAAGGTGTTTGGGCTCCTTTGCACTTTCTTTTTTGTAACCCGTACGCTCCGTCGGAGATGCACGGTCGTGATGACCCTTATATTTCCTGGCGGCTTCTGCCGTTCAAAAGACGACATGCTTTGTAGGCCCCTGATTCTCCGAGAGAATCATGCCAATCCCATTTATGGCCAGATAGCCCACTCGTTGGAAAGTTGTTCTCAAACTGCATTCACATAGATGGTTAGGTGACCCTTAGATGTTTATTTTCAGTACTTTATTGGCATACTTCTATGTATCTTGTTATGTCCCTCTGAGGACATGGTCCCTTTCCAGGTATAGACTTGCAGGAGTATTCACAGGAGTACGGACCCGGACCTGACATTTCATACCAGACTGAGGAGGTCTTACCTTCAGAGTACCTTTGATTCATTGTAGTTGATGGATATTCTAGTGGCTAATTCCTTTATGGACATTTATCTTATATTAGAGTTGATCTCTTCTCTTATTTAGTAGTTTTTAGTATAGTCGAATTATAGTGGATTTGTTTTTACCCGACTATCATACTTTGATACTTCATATTAAGATTCAGTTATATAGTTGATTGATTATTTATTTATTTATTTATTTATTCTGTGGATGAGATTTAGTTATGCCAAATATATACCACTTATGAATTATTGTTCATAATACAGCGTACGTATGTATTATGGTTTTCATATATTGGAGTCTCCATATACATACGGCTGGCATGCTTACGTATTCCTAGTCCTACGTATTTTGGGACTGGGGCGTGATACCATGCAAGGGCCCTGAGCTAATTTAATAATCAGTAGCAGTTCTAGGCTGTCTATAGGAAAAATACTGGCTCGACTTATAAATAAGTCAGTTACTGCACTCCACTAGTGCGGATGATACACAGTATCCGTGGTAGCCAGTCTTTACTCTCAGCTAACTTAGGGTGGTTTGACATGCACGATCTTGAGATACCGTTCCCTTTTAATGCTGTACAAATTAAGTTGCCTAGTTAACCCTAGATGATTTAGAATCTCATACCATGGTCACATGAACATTCCTTCCTAAATTTCATACTTTAAGTACGGGCACTCTTAATACGAATCCATATTCTCTCTTAAAATTAAATATGGATTCACCCAAGTGTGATACAACAATCAATACTATCTAGCCACGGCTAAAGTCACTATCCAACTATCAGATACGTACAAAAAAATAATTACATATATCACGTAGTAAGTGTATGTTCATGTAACACTCTTGGTACGATCAAGTATATCAGCACGGATATAATAGTCAGGACAGGAACGAGTGCTAGTATCAAGGTTGTGATCAAGTTATCAAGTAGCAAATATATTCAGGATAGGACAAGCAAATGATGGTCGCAATAATTTGTCACTTTATTATATCGATAGATAGAATAAGAGTAGTGCGAGGACCCCTCGAGATCAGATCCATAATCCTTAAACCAAACAAGGACCGGGATTGCAGACCCTCCCTCGAGTTGAACTATGTCCCTTATTCTGTCCAACGTATAATAAGGTGATCCAAGAAAAGTAGCCTAATTAACAAGTAAGTACATGTAGGGCCATATCTACAGGCTCATGCAAGGTGTTTAGTCATTTAGCACATGGTTGAATCTGGGTTATACAAGTCATTTCTAAGTTAACACATAGTATCACAATCGTTCAATCAATATCAATATTAAACCAAGCAAGTGTCCAATGTGTGTAAGAAATAATAGGCGCATAGAAGCAAAGGCTCATAACAAAGTACCGCATAACATCAGGCCGTATAGGGTCAAGGCCGCATAAGGTCAAGGCCGCATAGACATAGAAAAGTCCACTCTTCGGGAAATGTGTGATGTGACAAACAGTAAATCCAAGTCAAGTCAAGTCAGAAAAGTGACTAAGGTGACATATGATAAAAGTGTGCTAGAAGAAAAGATAAATTATGAAAAGTTGTGCCAAGTCAGTCAGAAGTTGTGCATCTAGAAGGAGAGGGACGCATGGCTCCAGTCGCATAGACAATGAGGCCGCATGCTCCTCTTGGCCGCATACACACTTGGCCTCTTTTTGGACTTAGTAAAATTTTATTCGTTCTAATTCATGCATTTAGCCAAGGGCGCATGGCAAATTCAGTCATGTGTCCAACAGGGTTGGCCGCATGCTGACTCAAAATAAGAAGTCCAGGCCATATAGCACTTTGTGTCGCATAACACTCATTCGTCTCCACTAAACAATAGCTTTTTGGCCATGGCCAAAGGCTCAAAAATAAGATTTTATTTCTTCCATAGAAACCTCAAATGATATCCAAATCCACCAAAATAAAGTTCTAAACTACTCAAAATCAAGTGCTCATCAACATAGAGTAATAATTTTTCGATTTTTTTTTAAGATATCGAAACCCAAGGACACTCAAGAACACCAAAAATTCCTAAAATTTAAAACTTAGATCTATACTAATCCATCCACCAAATCCAAAAATACCAAGTTTTAAATGCATAAAAAATTATATAAGGAATATAACGGAACAAAAATATAAATAGTTTCTCAATTTTTTGCAAGATGTACTTGCATATGAAGGGGGAGAGGAAAACCTAAGAAAGGGAATGGAAGAGAAAAAAATGAGAGAAGAGAGAGTGAAGTTGGAGCTTTACATCCGCTATCCAGATCATGATTTTCTTACCCCACAGAGGTAAAGATCCTTCCCTTTTGGGCTGTTTGTGGGCAAGAAGGGATTCAAACCCCCGGCAGTTATATATGGAGGGTTTGAGGTTCGGACCATGCGTTCAACTCATGATAAATCTAAACCAAACAAATAAACCAAGATCCAAGTGAACCAAAGAATGTGTCTAGTGTCTCTACAACATATAACTATGCTAGCAAGAAAATAATTATACCCCAAATACGTATATTGAGAATGGGGAGTGACATCTCTACCCACCTTAGAAAAATTCTGTCATCGGAATTCAAATTCAAGGCTAGCTAGAAATCAAAGCAAGTAACAACTATCTACAAGCAATCTACACATAAAAATAAGCAAGTTTAACAATAACACCTATAATGAAACGAAGCAACTTCATCCCTTATGAGTGTTTGAGTGCTTGCCGATCACGGAATGAAAGATGTAAAGGCATACAAAAAAATATACCTTATGAGTCAAATAGATGTGGGTACCGAGATCGAATATCGCCCTCGTGCTCCCATATCAACTCTCCCAAGGAGTGATGCCCCCAAGCAACACGAACAAGACGGATAGTCCAGTTCTTGAGTACCTTATCTCTCTGATCCAAAATGGACATGGGACATTCCTCATAAGTTAAGTCTATCCAACGACTAACTTAGAGTGATCAAGGATATGACTCGGATCTGGGACATACCTACGCAACTGAGACACATGAAAGATATCGTGCACCTCACGTAGCAAAGGCGGAAGGGCAAGATGATAAGCAATATCCCCTACCCTCTCGAGAATATTGAACGGTCCAACGTATTGTGGACTAAGCTTTCCGCGAACCCCGAACCTAATGACTCCACGGATAGGCAAAATTCGCAAAAATATATGGTCGCCGACAGAAAACTCTAACGACCTACGATGCTGATTTGCCCAATGACGATGACAATCTTGTGTAACTTGAAGCCGCTCTCTAATCTGCTTAACCACTTCAATGGTTTGTATGATCATCTCAGATCCCAACATCTTTCGTTTACCAATGTCATCCTATGTTAAAGGTGATATACACTTCCTTCCGGATAATGCCTCCAATAAAGCCATTTGTATGCTGGCCAGATAACTGTTGTTGTACGAGAATTTCACTAAGTGAAGGTGATCCTTCCAAGACCCACCAAGGTCTAAAGTATAAGCCTACATCTTATCTTCCAATATTTGTATTGTCCTCTCTGACTGGCTGTCTGTCTGAGGATGGTACGCGGTACTGAATCTCAACTTAGTACCCAAGCGCTTGTGTAAACTTCTCTAAAAATGAGACGTAAAGCGGGTATTACGGTCTGACACTATACTTGCTGTAACTTCGTGCTGCCTCACTATATGCAGCATATACATCTCTGTTAACTGCTCTATAGACTGCCCTACTTGGAAGGAAAGAAAATGTGCGACCTTCGTGATTCGATCTACTATTACCCAAACTGCATTACTTCCAGTAGGGGATCTAGGTAAGCCGGTCTCAAAGTCTATCGTAATATGTTCCTACTTTCACTCTGGAATAGGCAGGTATTGTAATAATCCTGCTGGTCTCTGTTATTCTGCCTTTACCTGCTGACATATGTGGCATCGTAAAATGAATCGAGTTATCTCTCTTTTTATTCCGTTCCACCAGAAATATTGCTTGATATTATGGTACATCTTTGTGCCTCCTGGATGAATAGAATATTAAGAACTGTGCCTTGGTCATTACTTTCTGTCTGATATCTCCACTTGGCACACAAAAACGATTTCCAAATCTAAGTGTTATGTCCTCGTGAATCCTTAATTCCTTCCTAAGACCTGACTCACATTCTGTCCTAAGCTTCTGAATCTGAGAATCTTTTGCTTGAGCCGCCTCGATCCTCTCCACTAAGGTTGACTGTATCTGAAGACTGGTTAGTATTCTCACTCCTTGAGGTAACACTACCTCGATGTCCATCTCTCAAAGATCTTCTAATATGTGCTTCTGGGTTGTCAAGACAAATACGCTGCCTCTCCTACTTAGAGCATCTGCCACCATATTTGCCTTGTCTGGATGATACTTAAGTGCTACATCATAATCAATAAACAATTCTAGCCACCTCCTCTGCCTCATGTTCAGGTCCTTCTGGGTGAATATGTACTTTAAACTCTTATGATCTGTGAATATCTTCACTCGATCGCCATATAGGTAATGTCTTCATAGCTTGAGTGCAAATACTCTGTTACTAACTCCAAATCATGTGTTGGATAATTTTTCTCATGATCTCAAAGCTGTCGAGAAGCATAAGCTATCACTTTTCCGTGCTGCATCAACACACACCCGAGTCCTTTCCCAGATGCGTCGCAATAAACTGTGAACCCTCCTGATCCTACTGGAAGTATAAGGATCGTTGCTGATATCAGTTTCTCTTTCAACTTTTCGAATACTGTATGACACTCTGTCGTCTAAACA
The DNA here is from genome assembly GCA_036927795.1 of Iris macrosiphon. Lineage (NCBI taxonomy): Eukaryota > Viridiplantae > Streptophyta > Magnoliopsida > Asparagales > Iridaceae > Iris > Iris macrosiphon. The sequence continues at coordinate 136,940,160 of JAYESA010000014.1, forward strand.
AACTTCACCTTCTTGCGGGTTAGATGAGTCATTGGTGATAAAATTCGTGCAAAGTCTGCCATGAACCTCCAGTAATATCCTGTTAACCCTAAGAAACTTTGCACATCTGCTATTGTCTTTGGGACTGGCAAATTCTCTACTACTTCGACCTTCTTAGGGTCCACTAATACCCCTGCTCTTGAGATGATATGCCCCAAGAATGACACATAACCTAATAATAATTCACACTTACTGAGCTTGGCATACAACTGATGCTTCCTTAAAACTTGCAACACTCTCCGAAGATGTTCTTCATGCTCTTCTTCACTTTTGGAGTAGACAAGAATGTCTTCTATGAATACTACTACAAATTGATTTAGGTATGGCATGAAGATACGATTCATCAATCCATAAATATTGCTGGCGTATTAGTCAATCTGAATGACATAACTAAAAATTCGTAATGCCCATATCGAGATCGAAATATTGTCTTCGGTATATCTTGCTCCTGGACCCTTACTTTATAATATCCTGATCGAAGGTCTATCTTGAAAAATACTTTTGCTTCGCTCAATTGGTCAAACAAGTCATCGATCCTAGGCAATGGATTATTGTTCTTCACTGTTACTGCATTCAGCTGTCTGTAGTCGATACACAACCGTGTTACCCCATTTTTCTTCTTTACTATAAGCGCTGGTGCTCCCCATGGTGGTCCACTAGTCCGAATGAACTTTTTTGCCTTCAGTTCTTCCACATGTTGATATAGTTGGTTGAGTTCCATCGGTGACATCTGATAGACTCTGTTGGAAATTAGTTCTGCTCCTGGCCTAAATTCTATGCAGAACTCATCTTCTCTTACAGGGGTAATCCTGGAAGATCTTTTAGAAACACATCAAGAAATTATTCAATTATTCTGGGAAGCTGATCCCTAATTCCCGTTACTGCTGCTATGCCATCTTCATACTGGTCCCTCACTGTTCTGTTGAAGATAACCTCTTTTTTGCCCAGATGTTAAACAATACTCTACCTCTACGGCAATCTATCATCGCATGACTGTCTCTCAACCAGTCCATGCCTAGAATAACGTCAAAATTACCTATAGGGAACTCGATCAACCTTGCAGGTAATAAATGCCCGCATATTACGATTGGACATGGTAGACATACTCTATCAACTCCTACGAGACCATTACTAGTGAGTATATTCAGCCTCTCTAGCAATGCCTTGAACTCAAATCCAATACGTATCGTAAATCATGCACATACAAATGAATGGGATTCTCCTGAATCAAATAATGTTATGGCAGGAAAATATGTAACGAGAATGTTACCTGCTACCATGTCACCTGATGCCAAAGCCTCCTCCACCGATAGGGTAAAAGCTTGCCCTTGGCCTTGTTGTGCTCCTTGTTGCTGCCTCCCTTGAATACGCAGTTGTGGCCTCTGTTGTCCATAATATTGATTCCTCTACTAGTTGTACATCTGAGTTTTCATCGGCAATGGACGCTGAGCCAAAGGCCGACTGCCAGTACTTGTCCCCTGTACTTAGCTGCCCCTGGTGCTAGTAAGGGTAATCGCTGCACTGGCCCTTCAATTCTCTATATTATTGGATAATTGGCGATCCGATGGTCTGGACTACCATATCATAGGCACAACCCTTGTGCTAACCTACATACATCTTTGGTATGGCCTCTTTTGCCATAATACGTGCATCCGACTGGGGCTACCAATCGTTGTTGTTGTTGTTGCCTCGGCTGGCCGAGCTGGTGCTGTTGCTGCCGATGCCACTGGCCTCTTCAGCGGCATATCATGAATGCGAACGCCAGGAGATGGTGCTAACATCCATTATGCTGATCCTCCTCCTCCTCTCTGTGCATAAGACCTCTTCTGGCCTCCTATCCTTGAAGCTTACCTCTGCATTGTCACCTCATGTTACCTGGATGCGATCAATACTTTATCAAAGGTCTGGTAGTTATGGCCCTCTTCCCGTTGCTGAATTTTCAGATGAAGTCCATACTGAAACCTTATCGCCTGCTCTGGTTCTGTTGCCACCATTGTTGGGGCAAACCTATTAAGCCTGTAAAACTCTGCTGTGTAGCCGTCCACCGTCCTCCCAGACTGTTTGAGATTGATAAAACTCTATTGTAGCTCATGATGTGCTATCACTCCGAAATATATGAACCTAAAATGGGTTCTGAATTTATCACATAAGACGTGTTATTTTAAACCAACCTCTTCTGCTATCCACCAATCTCTAGCGAGGTCTTGGAGTTACAATCGGACCTGATCAACTTGTTCCTCAGCTGGAACCCTTGCTGCTGTCAGTATTATCTCAATGTTCTGCAGCTAAGCATTTACGGTAATGGCTTTCTCCGTGCCATCAAAGTACCTAGGGTTAAGTTGGCGGAACCTCACCGATGCCTCTGAGTCTATTCTAATACTTCTCTCCAAGGTTGTCTGTAATCCTTGATGTAACAAGCCGCCATCATTCATTGAATAATATTTAGCAATGCTACTGGCATTGCTGGTACGACCGGGGGTACTGAAACTTCTGGTACATGTTGTTCCTCATGCTTCTCTACTGGTTCTACCATGATCTCTCCAGGAACAGGTAATATCTCCCATTGTGGGCCAACGGATCCTTGTCCTGCTGAAACTACTGGTGCTCCAACCACCGATTCTGGAGAATCCCTAAAAGAAAGGACACAAGATAAATCAAGAACAGGACAAAAAAGGATCGAAGAATCAATAGTACATAAGTCAAGTTGAGTTCGAGAAGGCAAATTCATAATTTCAGGGAGGAACATATTTGATTAACATTTTCTATAATCAGGCCATCTCACAAGTCTGAAAAATAGACTTGCATGGGCCACCACTAAAATATTATCGAGCCTTAGATCCAGAATACTGAAAAGTGGGGGAATGACTCAGTCAACCACACCTTGCGGAATACCGAAGAAACCCGCAATGTGTTAAGGTTGTCTAGAGACAAGGGAGTGCATACTACAATCAAGTCTTCTAGGGTTAAGAAATTCTATATCTCAATCATTCAAACAAGTAGCAATAACATAGAATATTTTTGAATAAGCAGTAAGGCGTGCAATGCCCCGCAACCGCACGGTGCATTATATTGAGTCGGATTGAACGAGACAATAGCTGGTTACATTTTAATTCATTGGATTTGGGAACAAGTATTGATTTGAGTTAGTTTTATGTGCATATCACTAGTGAAGTTCGATGGAAATCAGGTGTTCGTTCAGAGTAGTACTGGGATAGCAGGATTTGGAGTGACAATGCCGACATAATTTGGAGCGATAATGCCGTCTTTCTTAGTCCGATCGGTCGGATAATTTGGAGAGCACGGCATGCTCGCATGGTCATACCAATTGAGTAGATCGTGCTTTCCATCAGACCACGGGTTCAAGGGACCGACCGTATCGACAAGGCAGGATGCTTAACGAAATCAAATATGGTGAGTGGGCTCTGTCCCTTCTCCTCTACTCCTTCATGCCTAATAATATGAAACACATGTAAAGGCTTGAACACTTGGACTGGAACTTAGGAATCACTATACGGTGGCGTGCATAGAGTGTACGTTGTTTGCTTGGATATGTTTATGGCTTGATTTGGTTTTGCGTTGGTCAGTTGGAGCTAGAGTTGGATTATATTTGGGGTAGTTAGAGAAACAGTAGGAATATCATGGTTGGAACATCGACAATTCGGGCGAGCGAGCGTGCATCCATGCACGAGTATCACTTGGGCGCTTTGTCAAGCAAAGTGTGTAGTTGTTGTTCAAAATCGGACAACTGTAGCGGTGAGGGTATTGTGCCACTATTGGGGCATTGTGCTACGGTATTGTCCTGAGCGAGGGGTGTTGCACCAATTGAAACATTGTGTCGAGAAGCGGCATAGTGTCTACGGGGATAACTTAAGGTTTGTGCTTTGGGCGATATGTTGGAGAATGGTTATGGATAATTGGTTGGATTGTTGGTTGGATGAGTCTAAAATCATTTGGTGGGGCAAGAATATTCGATCCTCTCGTCATACCTACTTGGTGTCTGCATGTCATGAACAACCTGTGTTGCAAGGGGTTTGGTTTCCTCAAACGGGTAGGCTCCGGGGCACCGGGACCGTTCAGCCATGGGGAAGACAAATTGGTAACGTGTCTCGGGTGCGGTGCCAGTGTTTAATGCGATTCAGGCGAGCTCGCTACTTAGCGCTGTTTCGAGTAGAACTACAGTTGATCAGTCCGATCAAAGTCCTTTATGGCTTGGCCAGTGACTTCATATAGATTAGAGTTGGTTTGCTTTATTTTGGTTTGGTTTGTGCTTTCGAGTAGGCGGTGGCCACCTTGCCTCAACAAGAGTGTGCATATCGAGATTGGATTATAAGGTTTGGTTTGAGGATGTATATTGAGACTTGGATAATGGTTCAATAGGTTTCCGTGTTGCTTGGATTTGAGTAGGACGATTTGTATGCTAGTTTCCTTTTGAGTTAGATATATTCTTCTTGTCTATTGGCTTGAGTTGAATGCTTGCATGCTTAACTTGATTTACAGCTTTCCTTAATATGTCATATCTATGCCATGAAACGAATCTAGGAATCAACTAGAAAGATCACCATATAACTGTTTGTATTCACTATTTTTACTTAGTGTCGGCTTAGACAGTGGGTTACGCCGTTCACCAGTACGGCTGTGTACTGACCCACGTTTATGGGCATTATTTCAGGTACGCAGGTGTAGTGGTACTGCTTGGATATACGGGACATAATGTATGAATGGTAAGTACCCTTATGGGCTAGAGAAAGAGCAAGAGTATTATATCGCCTTCGTGGCATTAGCCTATGTAGCATTTTATTTGAAATCTATCGAGAGATTCGCTGTGTATACTCTGGTGTGTGCTCAATAGATAGTACTTAACTTTAGTTACAACTTGGTCGTTTAGATGATAACTTTGATGTTTGACAACATCGCCTTGTGCGAGCGCAACTCCAGGCTCGTACGACATCACGTCCCGATGAGAACTATTATCCTGCGGGAGCGCTGCAACATGGTGATTCACGTTCAGCGGGGACTATTGAGCTTACGGGAGATTAGGATGTGACAAGGCATCCCCAACGCCATATCAGAATATTTTAGAGATATAGCAAATATAAGTGATATACCAGATACACAATCAAAAGTATACATGGCAGTGAGTCAGCTGCAGTCTAAATATATTATATTTCATATAGGGATCTAATATCCAGATTATCCGGCTAACAGGTGCCTGTTGGCTAAACGCCCAAAAGATTATAATTTATAAAAGACGAGCAGTGAATTAAGGAACCCACTCATGACTCTCAACAGCCATCCTTCTGGTGCGTGCCATCAGCGAGGGTGAGATACGCTTAATCCTCAGGTGCTGCCTCTAAACCTGGACATGCAAAACCAATAGGGTCAGACCCCAAATAGCAAGTACCATAAAAAAAGCACGAAATAAAGAAACAAAACCAGTGCTATTGCATGAGATGCTTAAACCAACAATCAATAGCATATGTCCCATCCATGATATGACACGATACTCCTTCAGCAAACAAGGACATAAAGTACCATATTACATCAAGATAGTATATGTTCCTTGATTATGGTCAAGCTAGAATAACTCTAAGTTATAGTTTCATTCCACAAGCTATCGTAACACAATAGCGCAACCCAACAACCAAACAAGGACATGAGTTGAACTATCATACCATGATAGTCTATGTCCCTAATTTTACTCAACGGAAGGCACACTACATAAGCAGGAATATAATATTAAGTAAAATAATATAGTGATAACAATTAGCTCTGATCCGTGTCCTGATATAACACAACAACGCAACTCAACAACCAAACAAGGACATGAGTTAAAATTTTATGCTGCAACAGTCCACTTCTCTAACTAAAACAGATTTAACAACAAAACATGGATTACGGCTTGATATGTGATATCTAGGTTATCCTAGTAATACAATATATAAGTATCCTCAGATCGTGCCATAATCGAGCAGGGCTGGCTGAACCACTAATTTACAAGCAACAATATATGATACACCAGTCCTTTGCAAGAACCCTGAGCTAATTTAATAATCAGTAGCAGTTCTGGACTTTCTATAGTAAATACAATGGCTCAACTTATAAATAAGTCAGATACTGCACTCCACTAGCGTGGATGATATACAGTATCCGTGGTGGCCAGCCTTTACTCCCAGCTAACTTAGGGTGGTTCGACATGAACGATCTCGAGATACCGTTTTCTCCCAATGCTCTATAAATTAAGTTGCCTAGTTAACCCTATGTAATTTAGAATCTCATATCGTGGTCACATGAACATTCCTTCCTAAATATCTTACTTTAAGTACATTCACTCTTGATACGAATCTACATTGTCTCTTAAAGTTAAATCTGGATTCACCCAAGTATGATGCAACAGTCAATACTATCTAGCCACGACTAAAGTCATTGTGCAACTACCAAATTCGTGCAAGAAAATAATTATATATATCATGTAGCAAGTATATGTGGCACAATGGCTCACTATATATCAAGTAGAACTCTTGGTGCGATCAAGTGTATCAGCTCGGATATTATAGTCAGGGCAGGAACGAGTGCTAGTATCAAGGTTGTGATCAAGTTATCAAGTAACAAATGTATTCAGGATAGGACAAGCAAATGATAGTCACAATAATTTGTTACTTTATTAGATAAAAATCCAAGGAGAATTAATTACAATAATACATAGGTTCAGTATCGTAATTAGGTCCATGGACTATCCTAGCGTAAAGGCCCAATCCTAAAACCAAACAAGGACAAGGGTTGAATTATCACACTATGATAGTCTATTTTCTTAAGCTACTAACCAAAATAATACAATCACAACTAAGTCCATTTCTTATATCGGCTAATTATTTTTACGACTTGCTATTTTGTAGAGTCTGAGGTTATTTTAGAAATAATGCATAATAAGTATCCTCAAATCATGCCAGTGCCGAACATGAGATAACCGAACCAAATAAATAAAATATGTATTACATGAGATGCACCAGTTCCCCGTAGGACCACTGCACAAAAATACGGTATTAGCTGTTCCAGTATTCCAATAGTAAAACAATGGCTCGGCATAATAATAGGTCAAATATTATACTCCACTAAGGCAGATGATATATAGTATCTGTGGTGGCCAGTCCACAGTGCACATAAAATGAATCTCTGTAGAAAAGTTTGTTGGTATAATCTCGGAATACCTTTTTCTTCAATGTTACTACCACTTTTAGTTACCTAATTAGCCCTATGTTGTGTTCAAAATCTCATGGCATGGTCACATAAGAATTTCCCTTAAGATGTCATACAAAGTACGGGCATGCTAGATACGAATCCATGGAAGTCAAATCTGGATTCATCCGAGCGTGTATGCAACATTTAGTCAATGAATATCGTAGCCACGCTTTGGTAGTTGACTCGCTTATTATGCCCGTGCTAGGAAAATAGTATATATTTATAATATCACGCATTCAGGAATTTGGAGGCATTCTCAATGCACAACCCAAATATAATTACTTAATACGTGACATGATGTATCGTACCTTGACGCACATTAAATTTTGGATAAATATCAGGCAATAGTGGTATCAACATGGATACAGTATTCGAGTCCAATTATCAATTATATATTAGATCATGAAAGAATAAGAAAATATTCAATCAAAACAAGTAAGGCCGCATGGAAAGTCTGGGCTGCATGCACAAATTGGCGCATGAGACGGTTGACGCATAAGGCTATCGGCCGCATGCTATCCCAGGCAGCATATGGCCCCAGGACGCATGCTCAGGGTTAAAGTCTACTCTTTGGGGCAAGTGTTGAAGTGACGGCCAATAAATGAAGTATCAGTGATGTGACATAAAGTGATTGATATGACAAGCCATAAAGTTTGTCAGAAAAAAAAAGAAAAAATATCATAGAAATATGTGCCACGTTCGGAGTCATACGTCCAAGAAAATTTTGGCCGCATACTCTCCAATGCCGCATAAGTGTCGGTGCCGCATATGAGTCGATGCCGCATGGAGTCGATGCCGCATGGAGGTCTTTTGGACTTAGCAAATTTCTTATTCGTTCAGTGAGTAAAAACACAAGGAGTTCAAGGATAAGCTCCATAACAAATCAGTCAATGCTATCTTCGGTATATCCTCCTCCGGACTCGCACATGATGATATCTTGATAATAAATCTATCTTGGAGAAGACTCTTGCTCCACTTAATTGGTCAAACAAATCATTAATCCTTGGTAATAGGTACTTGTTCTTCATGGTCACTGTATTAAGCCGTCTGTAATCCACACAACTGTATCGATCTATCCTTCTTCTTCACCAATACCGCTGGTGCTCTCCATGGTGATCCACTGGTCCGAATAAACTTTTTTACCTTCAGTTCTTCCATGTGTCGATATAACTGGTCAAGCTCTGTTGGTGACATAGGGTACACCTTCTGAGATATTATTTCTGCTCCTGGCATTAACTCTATACAAAACTCTACTTCTCTGACTAGGGGTAATCCGGGAAGATCGTTGGAAAATACGTCAATGAACTATTCAACTATCTTAGGCAGCGGGTCTTCTTCCTTTGCTACTGTTGTGACTCCTCCCTTGTGCTGGTCTCTTGCTATTCTGCTAAGGACAAACTCTTCTAGACCAAAAATTCTAAACAATACTCTATCCTCACGATAGACTATCGTTGCATGACTGTCTCTCAACCAGTCCATGCCTAAGATAACGTCAAAGTTATCCATAGGGAACTCGATCAACTTTGCAAGTAATATATGCCCACATACTAAGACTGGACATGCTAGACACACCCTACTAACTTCTACAATCCCATTGTCAGTAGGGGTGCAAATGAGCCAAGCCGAGCCAAGCTTTCATAAGCTTGAGCTTGGCTTGATTAGAATTAACCGAGCTCGAGCTCGAGCTCGAGCTTGATAAATTTTTTTATTTTAGAGCTTGAGCTTGGCTCAAGCTCGTTTATATTAAGCTTGAGCTTGGCTTGGTTTGAGCTCAAGCTTGGCTTGATAAGCAAGCTTGATAAACAAGCTTGATAAGCTCAAACTCGAGCTCGTTAAGCTTGATTTTGAGCTTGTTCACCTTTATTTCAAGCTCGTTAAGCTTGATTTTGAGCTTAACGAACTTGATTTCAAGCTAGTTAGGCTTGAATTCAAGTACTTATAATATTAAAATTTTATTTATAAAATTTATTTTAAAAAGTTTCTTAATATCAATTATTAAGGACATATAATTATATACAATGCACACAACCATATTGTTATACAAACATGTATAAAATTAGAATTCAACAAAGAACAAATTAAAATTTAAATAACAAAATAAATTTGTAGACTGCCAGCAACGAGCTCCTAAACGAGCCAGCTTACGAGTCAGCTTGCAAGCTTTTAAACGAACCAGCTCGCGAGCTCAAACGAGCCGAGTACTTCTAAGCTTGAGCTTGGCTCATTTATTAAATGAGCTCGAAAATGAAGCTTGAGCTTGGCTTGTTTACTAAACGAACCGAGCTCAAACGAGCTTTTATCAAGCCGAGCTTCGAGCAGCTTGTGAACGGCTTGGCTCATTTGCAGCCCTAATTGTCAGTGAGTATATTCAGCCTCTCTGGCAATGCCTCAAACTTTAATCCAATATGTGTTGTATATTGTGCAGATATAAATGAGTGCGAAGATCCAGAATCAATTAAAGCTATGGCCGAAAAGGTTGTAACAAAAATATTACCTGCCACTACGTCGCCCGACGCCATAGATTCCTCCAAAGACAAGGTGATTGCCTGCCCTTGGCCTTGTCGAGCTCCCTGTTGCTGTCTTCTTTGCTACCATGGTTGCGGCCCTTGCTGATTCTGTTGTTGCTACGTATAAAGCTGGGCCTGCGTCGGCAACGGACGCTGAGCTAAAGGTCGTACTGCTACTACTGGTCCTCCTTGCTGCACTGCCCTTGGAGCTGGCAATGCAGGAAACTGTTGTACTGGCCCTCTTGGCCTCTATATCAATAGGAATATAGAAACCTTGTGATCAGGGCTCCCACATCTCAAACATAGTCCGTTAGCTGCCCGGCAAACATCTCGGGTATGACCTTCCTTGCTACAGTAGGTACAACCTGTCGACATTTTCCGTTGTTATTGTTGCTGCTACTGTTGTTGCCTCGGCTGCTGTTATCAAGTTGGTACCATCACGGTCGAGGTCATTGGCCTCCTCTGTGTCACTTCATGAATGCGAATGCCAGGAGATGGTACTAACGTTCGCGGTACTGGTCGTCCCTTATTGCTCTGTCCATGAGGCCTCTTCCGATCCACTCTTCTTGATGCCATCCTCTAGAAAGTAAGCTCAACTCTCTTTGTTGCTATCAATACCATCTCGAAGGTCTAATAGTCATGCACCTAGACCATGTGCAAGATCTTTAAGTGAAGTTCCTGCTGGAACCTTATTGCTCTCTCTAACTTTGTTGCCACCATGGTTGGAGCAAATCTGTTAGTCGACAAAACTCTGCCGCATAGCCTTCTACTGTCCTTCCAACTTGCTTGAGATTAATGAACCTTTGCTGTAACTCACACTGAGCCACAATTCTAAAGTACTTCGCCCTTAATCAGGTCCTGAAATTCTTCCATAAAATAGGATGCCTCAATCCTTCCTCCATCATGGCCCACCAATCTTTTGCCAGAGCTTGGAGTTGTAGGCGAACCAGGTCAACATGTTCCTCGGTCGAAACTTTAGCTGTTGTCAGATGGTCTCAATATCCTGGAGCCAATTATCTACCGTAATTGCGTCCTCCGTGCCATCAAAATATCTGGGGTTCAGTCTACAAAATCTAACAGATGCTCCAGAATATGTTCTTCCATCTCATTCTAGGACCGTCTGCAACCCTTGGTTCAACATGACATTCTGTTCCTGTTGTTGTTGTTATTGTTGCACCTCCATCTGGTATTATTGGGCAGCCAACAATCCATGGATAATCTCTACCAAGGCCTGGGTATCCAGTATTTTTGACACTTTGGAAGATACGGGAACACCTGGAACATGCTGTTCTATCCCATTTATCGTAGGATCAACTCGAATCCTTGGCTAAGGTTCGACAGAATTTGGTTCCACTGGCAACTCTGTCTTTCTTGTTGCTACTGCATCAAAGGAAGGAGAAGCCCTAAAGAAGAGTAAAAGAAACATCAAGTTTAGTATGGGAAGGAACAAGGAAGCAATCAATCTGGAAGAATTCAAGTTGAGTATCGAAGAGGATGAATTCAGAATTTCAAGAAGGATCATGTTTGATTAAGACTCCTATGACCGTGATACCCCCACAAGTCTGAAGAAAAGACCTGCATGGGCCACCATTAAAATCTTGTCACGTCCCTAGTACCGGAATACGAAGACGGACATGACCAGCTATCCCGTACAAGGTGCTATACGTTGTACAACGATCATGGCTGTCTATGACAAGGGGGTGCATGCTTCAATCAAGTGTCCTAGGGTGAAAAACTTTTATGTCTCAATCATTCAAACAAGAAATATTAAGCATATATAAAGCATATATGATAAAGCAATAAGGCATCCTAAATGCTTTCATAAAATATTCTTGAGACCAGCTATGTAAATAAGGAGCAAGAAGAGTAACAAAAGTATGTGACAGTGATCAGCTGCAGTCTGACTTAATACAATCATGTAAGGAGACTAATGTCCAGACGTGTCGTCTAACAGGTGTCGGTGGCTAACGCCCAAAATAAGTAAATGTTCAATGATGAGCAGGAAAGAAGAAACCTCGCCATACAAAACCAGTGTGGTTAGACTCCAAATAATAAGCACCACAAAGGAAGCATGAAATAGAGAAACAAAAACTGTCATGACCCGCACCCGAAAAATCGGGCATGAGTCGTGGGTAAGTCCAGCCTACGCCACAGCATCGGCGGTACAACGCTGTCTAGGTCTACTATATAGCTAACAATCTCACGCAATCAATATATAAACCTGTCAAGATGTCAAATCCAAACGGAGGAGCAATATCATAATGATAATTATAATGTACTCAATCACGAATCTAAGCACGATAAGATATCAAAGAAGTCTAACAACTATAAAGTCTAAACAACTGCAGCTAAAAATCACCACAACATCAATAATAATAATACATCATCCAAAATTATATACAATACAAGGTCTCAGTCCAAAACCGGAGATAAATCCGGTGCTAAAAGCTAATAAAAATAATAACAAGGTCCTAGTGATCCCGGCTACCAACCCGAAAATCACCCCTAAACTAGAGGGTCCCTGTCTGCACCATTGACAGGCTCAGGTCCATAAAACGTTGGACACCAATCCTCTGGATACTCTGGAAAAAAATATGTCTAGTCAGGACTGGAACAAGTACACCTCTAACAGCAGTTCCAGTTAAATGATAAAAACTATAAAACAGTTGTAGCAAGTAGCAAGGAGAGTGAAATAAAGTATGGAACAAGAAATATACATATCACTGGTGCATAAAAGTAAAGATGCATGAATATCAGAGCAAGTAGTAAAGACTGCAGGATACAAGAAATCTAAACTAAGAGTAAGTCTGTGCACAAGAACGTGTAGTGAGTCCAGCATAAAATACATGTAGTGAGTCAAGTCCAGAAACTATAAGTGAGACCAGCAAGAAATGCAAGAGAGTCCAGACTATAAAGAATAAACTCGGTGTCTTTGAAATACTTGTTTCGACATGTAAACGGCTAGGGGTAAGTACGGCTCACCGCGCACTGGGTGTGCGGCTGCTATCATTCCAGATTAGACCAGAGGGGGTGATTCCTGATGATTCCAGATAGGAATGTTTACATGTCTACTCGAGTATTTCCTCGCCCTAACTATTACAAGTGAATCCAAGACCCGACATGTAAATCAAGATGAGTCCAGCCTGAAATATGAGTGATGCCTGTAGGTGATGCCAGTAGTAATTCCAGAATAGAGGCCAGAAACATGAAATATACGTGTCGCAAGTAAATGAATCCAGAAATACTAGTTCGTGTCCCGTATTGTGCCAGAAAAATCAAATGATACTATACTAGAAGCTGAATCATAATAGTCATCAGATAATAAAAACTATCACAGAATATACTCGCCTGACGTCCTGAGCAACTAGCGATCCGAACTGGTATCGCAAGGACCTATTACAAAAAGCAAGGTTAAACAGGTTTCTAATAATTTAAACAGATATAAAATAACTAAAAATAGGCTTCTAGGGTTGTTCTAGGTCAAACGGGTCAAACCGGTAAAATCTGGAACAAAAAGTCAACTCTGGGTCCAAAAAGTCAATTCTGGGTCAAAACTAGGTCAAAAGTTAACTTTGGCGGTCAACAGAGTCAACTACGGTCAACTCTAGGTCAAACTAGGGTGCCCCTAAAATTTTAGGTCAAAACTAGGTCATTAAGCTAATAAACCCTCAAACTCGCCTCCTTGAGATACTGGGATACCCTCGGTATCCGATACCTCGACCTAAGCTATACGCCCCGTCTATACCCCATATAATATATACCAGCATGTATATATATATATATATATATATATATATATATATATATATATAAGCAAGTCTAACCTCAATCCTAGGCTAAAATTCAATACCTTGCCCCGACGCTCAATACCTTGAGTATCTCAAGGTATTGAGATACTCAAGCCTTACCCCTCACTAACACTAGCTAACTAACTATCTATCTATATATATACACACTACCATATACTAATATATATATATATATATATATATATATATATATATATATATATATATATATATATATATATAACATATATCTAACATATATCTAACTATATAGATATATATATATATATAACCTAGTGTATAGGTAAACACCTCAATACCTTACCCCGATACCCAACTTATCTCAATACCTTGGTATCTCAAGGTATTGAGATACCTTACCCTCTAACTCTAACTAACTAGCTAGCTATCTATAATATACTTATTTATATACTACTATATGTAATATCAATATATATATATATATATATATATATATATATATATATAATCTAGTAGAGGCAATACCTTATCCCTACACCTCAATACCTTGGGTATCTCGAGGTATTGAGATACCTTACCCTCTAACTAACTAGCTATATATATATATATATATATATATATATATATATATATATATATATATAAAACTTAGTATTAGGCTACCGCAATACCTTACCTTACCTTACCTTACCTCACTACCTTGGTATCTCAAGGTATTGAGATACCTAACCAACTCCCCCCTCTAACACTAACTACTAGATTACTATCTATAAATACATATACCTAGCTATATAACTAAGCATATATATATATATATATATATATATATATATATATATATATATATATATATATATATATATATAACACCTATGCATACATACCTACATATCTCTATATATATATCCACACATACACATACACATATACATATATCCACACATATCATATATATGTATATCTATACTAATAACTATGTATCTATCTATCTATATATACATATATAAATCTCTATATATATATACACTCATACACATATGAAAAAAAGGGGGGAGGGATAAACAAGCTCGCGCGCGCGCACGGTTGAAACTCGCTCGCGCTGCTGCTGCTCGAAGCTGCTGCTGCTACTGCCCCGACATGCTGCCGCTGCCGCGGCCACACACACACAACGCACACACAATCACACACACACACGACCACACATATATATATACATATATACACACACCAACATACATATACATATATATGTATCTACACTACTATATATAAATACATACACACACACTCACTAATACATACACTAACACCAACACACACTCTCACACAAACACTCACTAACACACACTCACTCTCACATACCCTCACACACACACACTCACACACACTAACACACACTCTCACACACGCTCATAAACACACAACCACACACACAAATATACATATATATATACACATACACACATACATATATATATAGAAATACACACACAAACACTCATACATATACATATATATATATATATACACACAAACACCCACACTAATACACAAACCCCTACACAAATATATGTATATACACACACACACACATATATATACAACACATATCTATAAATATATAGAGAGAGAGACACACATACACACAAACACAAAATACGACACAACTCACAAACAACATACCCAACTCACGCCCAACGACCCCCTACGCGCACAAACACATAAATATATATAAAATATAACCCGAGAATTCTAGCACACACTCCCCGAAGCTAACCCAACGCGCGCACAAGCCTGAAACTAGGAAACCAAGTCGAAATGGCCGTTCGGTTATTTCGACGAATACGCGGTGTACGGTTCGGAAAATCTCCTGAAACGCACACCAAACCAACTCGAAATCGGCCCAAAATTTACTCACGGGTTCTAAACGATGTCTAGATCCTAGAAAAAATGCTAACTCGTCAATTCTAGGCCCGTAGCGAAAATGCGCACGTACTTCGAACCGGCGACGACGAAAACTCCAAAAATGCCCGAAACGCCCATTTCTCCGCGATACGACTTCACGTGTCCGAACGAAGACAATCTCGGATTGGGCCAATCTCGGATTCCTCCTACGAGTAGCCCGTACTAACCCTCAAGACACCCGATAACGTCTACCTAGGTCTGTCTAACCTAGGACATCACCCAAAATTGGGCCAATCTCGAATTCCACCCGAAATTGACACAAAACCTAGTGTTAAAGCCTCCAAACACAACCAAACTAGTTCCAACTTCCTCCTACGAGTAGCCCTAAGGTCTAGGAAGGTTCTAAACTATTAATTACACTATATAAGAGCAATTACAAGGGGGAAAATCAGGGTTTACCTCTTGAAAGTTGGAATCCCAAGCCAAAGTCTCCAAAAAGCTCCAAATCCACCATAACAATCTTCCAAGATCCCAATCCAAGCTCCAATACCAAATCTAAGCTCTACCCACCTAGGTTAGGGAAGAATGTAGGGTTAGGGTTCACATCCATGGAGAATAGAAGAAGAAAGAAGAGGAATAGGGCTCTTACTTGAAGTTGGGAGAAGGAAAGAAGGAGAAATGGAGAATGGAGAAGAAGAAGAAGAAGAAGAAGTAGTGAAGAAGAAGAAATGGGGGGCTGGGGCTGTTGTGATCGGCTAGTAATGGGGGTTGGAGGAACCGGCTATGTGCATTAAAGGGTTTTCTAAGTCTCCAAAATACCAAAATGCCCTCCTTAACTTGGGTTTTGGGTTTCGGGATTCCAAAAGCACTCAAACTAACTCCCAATCTCTCCAACTAACCCACTAAAAATATAATAAATATTCTAAACCCAAAAATAGGTCTCACAAGGGTGTGGGTTGGGTCGAACATGGGTCCACTAGGGTCTGACATGGGTCCAGGCTAGCCAAAATCCTAAAACAATCAATAAAAAATAATACAATCACTAATTAAATATAAATATAATTATTTATAAATAATACACAATTAACTAAATTAAAAAAATACCCGGCTCTGGAAATGGGGTAGTGACAAGCCTATCCTCCTTAGAAAATTTTGTCCTCGAAATTTAAAGTCAATCGCACTCCCTCTAGGTCAAACCCCCAACAATCAAAGTCAAGAAATTCTAACTAAACGACATACAAGATCATGGTCCTACTGGTCGTGTTATCACAGTCTCAATCAGGGTCACTACACTATCTACCACAGCATAAAGAAAGTCTAACAGGTACTAATGAAACACACCACAAGGAATGGAAATGACAGGAAGAAGAACAAAGAGACAGACCTGCTAACCCGACACCCGTAGCATCGGCCTCCTCGACCGTCAACGCATAAGCCATGCCCTGCTGGGGTGTATCCCTCTACTGGTGCGGGACATGATGCTGTGCCACAGGTACCCTAGCTCCAACTCTCTGATCCTGTGCTCCACCCAATGGAGGTACAGTGGGGCAATCTCGCATCTGGTGAGCAGCGGATCCACAGAACAAACACACCTTCAGCCTCCTCCTACAAACATCCCAAGTGTGTCATGTTTTCCTGTAGTAGGCACAAGTGGACACCCTCTGATCCTGACCCTGCTGCGCTGCCTTCTGCACATAAGGACGCTTAGCTGGTCCTGCACTACCATTCGCACTGTCTGAATCATCCCTGCCTCTTTTGGACTTGAGCTCCAAGTCATCCTCTGCTCTCTGAGCGTCTTCTACTATCTGCTCGAAAGTTGCCTCACGGTCGCTCCTAGTCAAAGACTTGACTGCCATGACCAAGCCCTTGCGAAACTTCCTCGTCTTTGCTGCCTCACTCAAGCCCTCCATGAATCTTCCCAGACGGCAGAACTCCGCTGCGTACTCGTCCACCATCATGCTCCCTTGGATGAGTGCCTCAAACTGGCTCTCCAAAGCACTGAGTGCCACATCTGGGAAAAACTTTTCCTTAAAAAGCCTCTTGAAAGCCTCCCAAGTAAGCCCTGGTGCCACGATCCTCGTATCAGTGCGATACCACGTCAAAGCGAGGTCGAACATCTGACTGCCCGCTGCCTCTATCTGCATGCTGTCTGGAATCTGTGCCAGCCTGAAGTCCCCTCGATCTGCTCTATCCAGTCATCCGCGTACAGGATCCCTTCTGTACCCCAAAACTCCTTGGGCCGCATCCTCTGGAAGTCAATGATGCTGCCAGGCCTCGGGCGTTGAATCTTATCTACCTGTGGCTGAATCTGTGCCATCCTATCCACTGCCGTCATGGCCACCTGGTGGGCGTTCTCAATGCCCAGCCTCATCACATCCACCTGACGGTGCTGCGCGTCCATCATCTTCCTGAAGAACGCAAACAACTGTGCAGCGTCTACTGGTACAGGAAGTGGTGGAGGAACCACCGGAACGACTGGGGTAGTCCTCTGATCGACAGGTGAAGGAGGATCCCCGAGAGAAATAGATGCTCCCTCAATCGCAGGAGTGGTGAGTGGAGCGGTAGCAGCTGCCTGAATACGAGCTGGACGAGAGGTAGCAGACCTCTCGGTAGCAACTGCTGGGACGGTACGATAGGATCGTGTCTTCGGAGGCATCCTGAACACAGATCAAAAGAAGTCAATACGGTGCAAGATACGATATCATCAAAGAAGGACAATAATATTTTAAAAGAAAATAATTTCAGAATAATTAGATTAAAATTGTTCCTAGTCGTGATTGAGTACACTCTCATCCTAGATCCTAGATCCTATAGCAGGCTCGCAGCAGTACAACTAAGTTGTTGTACCACCATGATATCACACTAATTGCGAATCGAGACCTGCATGGGGCCGCCACCAAAAATGTGTCACGACCCGCACCCGAAAAATCGGGCATAAGTCGTGGGTACGTCCAGCCTACGCCGCAGCATCGGCGGTACAACGCTGTCTAGGTCTACTATTTAGCTAACAATCTCACGCAATCAATATATAAACCTGTCAAGATCTCAACTCCAAACGGAGGAGCAATATCATAATGATAATCACAATATACTCAATCATGAATCTAAGCACGATAAGATATCAAAAAAGTCTAACAACTATAAAGTCTAAACAACTGCAGCTAAAAACTACCACAACATCAATAATAATAATACATCATCCAAAATTATATACAATACAAGGTCTCAGTCCAAAATCGGAGACAAATCCGGTGCTAAAAGCTAACAAAAACAATAACAAGGTCCTAGTGATCCCGGCTACCAACCCGAAAATTACTCCTAAACTAGAGGGTCCCTGTCTGCACCATCAACAGGCTTAGGTCCATAAAACGTCGGACACCAATCCTCCGGATACTCTGGAAAAAAATATGTCCAGTCAGGACTAGACCAAGTACGCCTCTAACAGCAGTTCCAGTTAAATGATAAAAACTATAAAACAGTTATAGCAAGTAGCAAGAAGAGTAAAATAAAGTATGGAACAAGAAATATACATATCACTGGTGCATAAAGGTAAAGATGCATGAATATCAGAGCAAGATAGTAAAGACTGCAGGATACAAGAAATCTAAACTAAGAGTAAGTCTGTACACAAGAACGTGTAGTGAGTCCAACATAAAATACATGTAGTGAGTCAAGTCCAGAAACTATAAGTGAGACCAGCAAGAAATGTAAGAGAGTCCAGACTATAAAGAATTAACTCGGTGTCTTTGAAATACTTGTTTCGACATGTAAACGGCTAGGGGTAAGTACGGCTCACCGCGCACTGGGTGCGCGACTGCTATCATTCCAGATTAGACCAGAGGGGGTAATTCCTGATGATTCCAGATAGGAATATTTACATGTCTACTCGAGTATTACCCCGCCCCAACTAGTACAAGTGAATCCAAGACCCGACACGTAAATCAAGATGAGTCCAGCCTGAAACATGAGTGATGCCTGTAGGTGATGCCAGTAGTAATTCCAGAATAGAGGCCAGAAACATGAAATATATGTGTCGCAAGTAAATGAATCCAGAAATACCAGTCCGTGTCCCGTGTTGTGCCAGAAAAATCAGATGATACTATACTAGAAGCTGAATCATAATAATCATCAGATAATGAAAACTATCAGAGAATGTACTCGCTTGACGTCCTGAGCAACTACGATCCGAACTGGTATCGCAAGGACCTATTGCGAAAAGTAAGGTTAAACAGGTTTCTAATAAGTTAAACAGATATAAAATAACTAAAAATAGGCTTGTAGGGTCGTTCTAGGTCAAACGGGTCAAACCGATGAAATCTGGATCAAAAAGTCAACTCTGGGTCCAAAAAGTCAACTCTGGGTCAAAACTAGGTCAAAAGTTGACTTTGACGGTCAACCGAGTCAACTATGGTCAACTCTAGGTCAAACTAGGGTGCCCCTAAAATTCTAGGTCAAAACTAGGTCATTAAGCTAATAAACCCTCAAACTCGCCTCCTTGAGATACCGGGATACCCTCGATATCCGATACCTCGACCTAAGCTATACACCCCGTCTATACCCCATATAATATATACCAGCACGTATATATATATATATATATATATATATATATATATATATATATATATATATATATATATATATATATATATATATATATAACTATATATATAAAAGCAAGTCTAACCTCAATTCTAACTCAATACCTTGCCCCGACGCTCAATACCTTGAGTATCTCTAGGTATTGAGATACTCAAGCCTTACCCCTCACTAACACTAGCTAACTAACTATCTATCTATATATATACACTACCATATACTAATATATATATATAACATATATCTAACTATATATATATATATATATATATATATATATATATATATATATATATATATATATATATATATATATATATATATATATATATATATATAACCTAGTGTATAGGTAAACACCTCAACACCTTACCCCGATACCCAACTTATCTCAATACCTTGGTATCTCAAGGTATTGAGATACCTTACCCTCTAATTCTAACTAACTAGCTAGCTATCAATAATATACTTATTTATATACTACTACATATAATATCAATATATCAATATATCAATATATATATATATATATATATATATATATATATATATATATATATATATATATATATATAAATCTTGTAGAGGCAATACCTTACCCCTATACCTCAATACCTTGGGTATCTCGAGGTATTGAGATACCTTACCCGGATACCTTACCCTCTATCTATCTATCTATATATATATATATATATATATATATATATATATATATATATATATATATATATATATATATATATATATATATAACTTAGTATTAGACTACCTCAATACCTTACCTTACCATACCTCACTCCCTTGGTATCTCAAGGTATTGAGATACCTAACCTACTCCCCCCTCTAACACTAACTACTAGATAACTATCTATAAATACATATACCTAGCTATATAACTAAGCATATATATATATATATATATATATATATATATATATATATATATATATATATATATATATATATATATATATATATATATATATATATATATATATAACACCTATGCATACATACCTACATATCTCTATATATATCCACACATACACATACACATATACATATATCCACACATATCATATATATGTATATCTATACTAATAACTATGTATCTATCTATCTATCTATCTATATATACATATATACATCTCTCTATATATATACACTCATACACATATAAAAAAAAGGGGGGGGGGGAGGGATAAACAAGCTCGCGCGCGCGCAAGGCTGAAACGCGCTCGCGCTGCTGCTGCTCGAAGCTGCTGCTGCTGCTGCGGCGTGCTGTCGCTGCTGCTGCGGCGCGCTGCAGCTCAGCCGCGGCGCGCTGCTGCGCTTGCAGCTGCTGCTGCTGTTGCTACTGCTGCTGCTGCCGCGGCCACACACACACAACGCATACACAATCACACACACATACGACCACACATATATATACATATACACACACACCAACATACACATACATATATATGTATCTACACTACTATATATAAATACACACACACACTCACTAATACATACACTAACACCAACACACACTCTCACACAAACACTTACTAACACACACTCACTCTCACACACCCTCACACACACACACTCACACACACTAACACACACTCTCACACACGCTCATAAACACACAACCACACACACAAATATACATATATATATACACATACACACATACATATATATATATAGAAATACACACACAAACACTCATACATATACATATATATATATACACACAAACACCCACACTAATACACAAACCCCTACACAAATATATGTATATACACACACACACACATATATATACAACACATATCTATAAATATATATATAGAGAGACACACATACACACAAACACAAAACCCGACACAACTCACAAACAACATACCCAACTCACGCCCAACGACCCCCTACGCGCACAAACACATAAATATATATAAAATATAACCCGAGAATTCTAGCACACACTCCCCGAAGCTAACCCAACGCGCGCACAAGCCCGAAACTAGGAAACCAAGTCGAAATGACCGTTCGGTCATTTCGACGAACACGCGGTGTGCGGTTCGAAAAACCTCCTGAAACGCACACCAAACCAACTCGAATTCGGCCTAAAATTTACCGACGGGTTCTAAACGATGTCTAAATCCTAGAAAAAATACTAACTAGCCGATTCTAGGCCCGTGGCAAAAATGCGCACGCATTTAGAACCGGCGACGACGAAAATCCCGAAAACGCCCGAAACGTCCATTTCTCCGTGACACGACTTTACGTGTCCGAACGAAGACATGCACTAACCCTCAAGACACCCGACAACGTCTACCTAGGTCTGTCTAACCTAGGACATCACCCAAAATTGGGCCAATCTCGGATTCTACCCGAAATTGACACAAAACCTAGTGTTAAAGCCTCCAAACACAACCAAACTAGTTCCAACTTTCTCCCACGGGTAGCCCTAAGGTCTAGGAAGGTTCTAAACTATTAATTACACTATATAAGAGCAATTACAAGGGGGAAAAATCAGGGTTTACCTCTTGGGAGTTGGAATCCCAAGCCAAAGTCTCCAAAAAGCTCAGAATCCACCACAACAAGCTTCCAATCCAAGCTCCAACACCAAATCTAAGCTCTACCCACCTAGGTTAGGAAAGAATATAGGGTTAGGGTTCACATCCATGGAGAATAGAAGAAGAAAGAAGAGGAATAGGGCTCTTACTTGAAGTTGGAAGAAGGAAAGAAGGAGAAATGGAGAATGGAGAAGAAGAAGAAGAAGTAGTAGTGAAGAAGAAGAAATGGGGGGATGGGGTTGTTGTGATCGGCTAGGAAAGGGGGTTGGCGGAACCGGCCATGTGCATTAAAGAGTTTCCTAAGTCTCCAAAAGACCAAAATGCCCTCCTTAACTTGGGTTTTGGGTTTCGGGATTCCAAAAGCACTCAAACTAACTCCCAATCTCTCCAACTAACCCACTAAAATATAATAAATATTCTAAACCCAAAAATAGGTCTCACAAGGGTGTGGGTTGGGTCGAACATGGGTCCACTAGGGTCTGACATGGGTCCAGGCTAGCCAAAATCCTAAAACAATCAATAAAAAAATAATACAATCACTAATTAAATATAAATATAATTATTTATAAATAATACACAATTAACCAAATTAAAAATAAAAAAATATCCGGCTCTGAAATGGGGTAGTGACAAAAACCCAAGGAGAATTAATTACAATAATACATTGGTTCAGTGTCGTTACTTAGGTTCATGTCCTATCCTAGCGCAAAGGCCCAACCCTAAAACCAAATAAGAATAAGGATTGAACTATCACACTATGATAGTCTATTTTCTTAGGCTACTAACCAAAATAATACAACCACAACCAAGTCAATTTCTTATATCGGTCAATTATTTGTATGGGTTGCTATTTTGTGGAGTCTGAGGTTATCTTAGAAATAATGCATAATAAGTATCCTCAAATCACGCTAGTGCCTAACATGAGCTAACTGAACCAAATAAATAAAACAGATATTATACGAGATGCACCCCTTCCCTGTAGGACCACTGCGCTAAAATACGGTATTAGCGGTTCCAGTGTTCCTATAGTAAAACAGTGGCTCGGCATAATAATAGGTCAGATACTACACTCCACTAACACAGATGATATACAATATCTGTGGTGGCCAGCCCACAGCGCACTTAGAATAAATCTTCGTGGAAAGGTTTGTTGGCATGATCTCGAAATACCGTTCTCTCCAATGTTACTACCACTTTTAGGTACCTAATTAGCCCTATGTTGTGTTTGAAATCTCAAGGCGTGGTCACATGAGAATTTTTCTTAAGATGTCATACAAAGTATGAGCACGCTAGATACGAATCCATGGAAGTCAAATATGGATTCACCCGAGCGTGTATACAATATCCAGTCAATGAATATCCTAGCCACACTCTGGTAGTTGACTCACTTATTATGTCTATGCTGGAGAAACAATATATATTTATAATATCACACGTTCAGGAATTTGGAGGCATTCTCGATGCGTAACCCAAATATAATCACTTAACACGTGACACGATGTCGCACCTCAACGCACATTAAATCGTAGATAAATATCAGGCAATAGTGGTATTAGCACGGATACATTATTCGAGTTCAATTATCAATTATATATTGGGTCACAAAAGAATAAAAAAATATTTAATCAAGCAAGCAAGGCCGCATGGGTCTCTAGGCCGCATAGGAAGTCTGGGTCGCATGCACAACTTGGCGCATGAGACACTTGCCGCATAAGGCTGTCGGCCTCATGCTACCCCAGGCCGCATGCTCAGGGTTAAAGTCTACTCCTTGGGGCAAGTATTAAAGTTACGACCAATAAATGAAGTGTCAGTGATGTGGCATAAAGTAATTGATGTGACAAGCCATAAAGTGTGTCAGAGATAAAAGATAAATATCATAGAAATATGTGCCACGGTTCGGAGTCATGCGTTCAAGAAAATTTTGGCTGCATACTCTCCAATGTCGCATAAGTGTCGGTACCGCATATGAGTCGATTCTGCATAGAGGTCTTTTGAACTTAGCAAATTTCTCATTCGTTCAACGAGTGAAAACACAAGGAGTTCAAGGATAAGCTCCAGAACACTTGTGTGATGGCAGTCATGCATCCAACAAGATGGACGCATGCTAGTCAATATGCAGCGAAAGCTCAGGCAGCATAGCACTCTCGGCCGCATAACTCGCTGGCCGCATGAAGACTTCGTCTTCTCCAAATACCAGGTTTGGCCATGGCAAAAGCTCCAAAACTAAAATCTTGTTTTATCCATAAAATTCCCATTTTAAGTTCAAATCGGGTGAACCAAAAGCCAAAACGGTTGAAATTGAAAGCTCTATAATGTAGCAAAAATTGGTTTTCAAAGACACATGTTTAATAGATCAAAACCAATAAAAACTCATAAAACCTATCAAAAAAATCTAAGTTAGAAATATAGATCTACACTAATCCACCCATCAAAACAGAAAACTCCAAGTTCTAAAAATGCTTAGAAACACATAACAAACATAATAAAACAATAATATGGAGGATTTTTTTATTTCTCATGCAAGGTGTACTTGCTAATGAAAATAGGGAGAGAAAACTAAAGAGAGAGAAAGAAATAAAGAAGTGAAGTACGAAAGAAAATGATGGGTTATATATGGTAGGGTTGAGGGTTGAACCAAGGGTTCTTATGACTTGAACAAACCCACAAAATGAACCATGAACAATGTTACACCAAAGAATGGGTCTAATCTCCATGCACATGCAACTATACTAAAATAAAAATATGTTCCAAATACGTATATCGAAAATAGAGAGTGACACATATCACTATGGATTTTGTAACCGGTCTTCCTAGATCCCCAGTTAGAAGGGATAAAATTTTGGTAATAGTGGATCGACTCACAAATGTTGCTCACTTTCTTCCCTTCAGAGTGGGATAGTCTACAAAGCAATTGGCTCAGATGTACATGAATCAGATTATCAAACTTTATAGAGTGCTAGTTAGCATCATATCAGATAGAGATTCCTTATTCACATCTCACTTTTGGCATAGTCTACAACAGAGTCTGGGTACCTGTCTAAAATTCAGTACAGCTTATCATCCTCAAACAGATGGTTAGTCAAAACGTACCATCCAGAATCTAGAAGATATGCTTCGTTCATGTATCCTTGACTTTGGTGGTTCGTGGGAGGATCACTTACACTTGGTAGAATTCTATTACAATAACAGTTTCCTGGCAAGTATCCAGATGGCACCCTTCGAGGCACTGTATGGCAGAAAGTGCAGATCTCCTGTAGCTTGGGATGATATTGGCGAGAGGCAATTGTTCGGTCCCAAAATGATAGCTCAGACAGTTAAAGTAGTCAAGAAACTGGAAGCATATCATGGTAGCTCAAGATCGCCAGCGTCATTGGGTCAATTCACATCGGCAACCTTTTGAGTTTTCTATCGGCGACCATGTATTCCTTCGGATTTGCCTACCCGAGGAGTCATCAGATTTGGAGTACGGGGAAAGCTTAGTCCATGGTATATTAGTTCGTTCGATATACTTGAGCGAGTAGAAGATGTTTTCTATCGTCTTGCTGTTCCACCGTCACTTCGTGAGATACATAATATTTTTCATGTATCCCAGTTATGACGGTATATATCGGATACAAGTCATGTCCTGGATCATTCAAAATTGGTCGTTGGTACCGAACTTTTGTATGAGGAAAGACATGTATCCATTTTGGACCGAAGAGAGAAGACTCTCAAGAAACGGACCATACGGTTAGTCCGAGTTGCTTGGGGGCATCACTCACCGGGTGAGTTAACTTGGGAGTTCTAGGATGATATTCGAGCTCGATACCCGTATTTTTTTTGAATCGTAAGATATTTTTTTTTCGTATATCTCATACACTGACATTGTCTTGTGCATGCTTGTCTTGTTCTAGGATTGTACTTGATTTTCGTATGACCTTATTTACCTTGATTGAATGTCACCAGAGTTCTTGCTCGACCTCGTGCCTTATTAAAATTTTAAGGACAAAATTTTCTAAGGAGGAGAGAGTTGTGAGACTCGTCTCACTATTCTAGTATACGTACCTGATATACGCATTTAATACATGTATAGCTTGCTTTATATTTAATTGTTTACTTTATGCTTTATGCCATTCATGCATTGTTAAGATATTTTTGCAAGTTTCCCCTTAGTTGCATGCTTTGGACCATTGGTCCCTTGGTTTTTGTGTGCATAGCTCTGATAAACCCGGAAGAGGGCATGGATTATGATCCAATGGCCTACAATAAACCATTTGCCTATATAAGCAAACATTTATCTTTTCTTCACTTTTTCTTTCCTTTTATTTCTCTCTCCTTCTTTACTTCTTCAGCCTTCACCGAGAGCAGCCGAGGCTAG
Source organism: Iris macrosiphon (assembly GCA_036927795.1). Lineage (NCBI taxonomy): Eukaryota > Viridiplantae > Streptophyta > Magnoliopsida > Asparagales > Iridaceae > Iris > Iris macrosiphon. The sequence continues at coordinate 136,967,143 of JAYESA010000014.1, forward strand.
AACTTGACCGTCGGAAAGTATATTTTACCAACCGAAGGAACAATCATGGATCTTGTTTTGATTCTTAGTATAACTTGTTTAATCACTTGATATGTTTTATTTGCTTAATACTTAGAACTTGCCTTCATGATAATTTTGATTTTCTTGTATTGTTGTATATGGAGCCCGAGAACAACAAGTCAAATAATACAAAGTTGGCATGAGAATATAAAAAAAAGTACGTAGAAAATCCTTGTCGCATAAGCGAAGTTCCAATCAGCGCACTTGTGTGTTTTTCATAAATTCCTAGAAACTGTGCCAAGATATGTTAAGTACTCTTGGCGAACTTCTCTATTCCTACATACGTTTTATACTCAGACAATACCTTCAAAAGTATGCCAATCCTACTTTGCGCACTTTTGAATGAATTTGTAAGTCATCAAGAATGTACGCCACTGATTAAAAGTCAAGTTGATGCATATTACAGATATTGCAGAGTTGGTGCACTTTGGTAAACTTTTTTTACTGGCTCACTTTGTCCCTTCTGGAAAATTGTGCACTTTGGTACTTGGCACACTTTAGTACTTGGCGCACTCTTTGGCATTCTCCAAAGGCGGCGCACTTTGCAGCCTTTCGTATTACTTAATAACTAACCAAAATCTTTTGACCATTCTCGAAAATTGTGTTTCACTACTGCAGAGTCGTCTCGACTGCTGTGCTATATCTTGGAACTTGTGTTTTGTCTTTTAGTAGACCTTCCTGCGTTTATTTGTGCGCCAAACCTCACTGTTGGCATATTTGATGAAAGTGTGCCAAAGTCGTAGCTTGGGTACTTTTATTGTGCACCAATGATAGAGTTATACGCCAAGCTCCTAGATCGCGCATTATATCATTGTGCGCAAAGATCCTAGAAGTGCGCTTTAGTATAACTGTGCGCCATCTTTGCTCGGAGCACTTTTGTATCAAAGTGTGTCAGAACTGTTCGGATTAGTGATTTGTGCGCCAAATCTGTTTTTGGCCATTTGTACGCCAATGGTAGTTTTTAACCCATTGTGTGTGGATATTATATTCTTGCCTGATTTTATGCTCATGTATGCCAGTATTCTCTTTAACATGCTTAACTCTTGATGATTCTCTAGTTCTCTTTTATCCCATTATTTTATTTAATCCTGGTTATTTTTTGAGCATAACATTCTTGATATTGATCCTAACTTTCTGACATAATCTAGTGATTGTATATTTTAAATGAACTCATATATCCTGATCTTGTACTGATAATCCTGACACCGTACTGGTAACCCTGTCAAGATCCTGATAATCCTGATAGTGGCTCGACGTATCGCACCATCCTGATACTCCTGATCCTAATAATCCTGATAATGGCTCGACGTAGCGCACTCCTGACTTGAGTGTTCCTGTAACAGTCCTGATCAAGGCTATTGATAGCACATGTATTGCATGACATGTATCCCCGTGGTTGATTTTGATTGAACTCGTCAAATTACTGTCATATCTTGTATCATGTCTAAGGCAGATTCTTGTGCACCACGGTCAAAAATTCTTGATAATTGTCTAGGCTAATAATTAGAATAATAATCTAGAAAGCATCTAGAGAGAATTTTTGGCTACATGTAATTCCGGTATCCCAGCGACACGTGATGGATTTGGAGCTCTCTGTCTTGAGGGGCATACTTCTAGCACACCGTCTAGTGTTGCACTTCTAGAAAAGATAAGAAATGATTATACCTGATATATATCTATACTATGTACCTGTTCGTCTGGATAACTCGAATAATCTGTAGGGCATATTGTTGTAAGGAATCTCAAACTACATGTGTTAGTAACTAGGACTGTGATAACCCTAGTTAGCTAATGATAGCAAACTGTAGGACATGATTGGTTGTGATCGCTTAATTTTTAGTCTAGTCTAGTCTTGTTCGAATTTTATTAACAGCTGGTCCGGAGATGGTAACCGGAGTAATGATTCCAGATGCCCTTGTTCAACTACTCCTGAACTGCTTAACTGTTATCTTACCCGTTTCACTTGTTTAACTGTTACCTTACCTGATATTTCTTACTGATTTGTCTGAATGCTGATTTTAGTTCATAAGTTTGGCTCCCTTGTGGTACTTGCTGTTTTTGGGTCTGATACTACTGGTTTTGTATGGCCAGAGTTTGGAGTAGGACCACAGGATCTTTCGTACTTCCCATCTCAAGATGGTGAACACGAGGAGCACCCGAGGACATGAGTGGGTTTCTTCTTCATCACCACATGATCTTTTACATTATCTTTTGAGGCATTTAGCCACCGAGCACGTGTTTAACTCGTATTTTGGGACTTGATATTCTAGCATTGGGCCTATATGTAAAACATATTCTAGACTATAGCTAGAGCTGATCATGTAACATTGTACTCTGCTAGTTCTTTATTTTGGTTACTAGCTTCATGATCATCTATGTATGTATAGTTTGGGACGCCTTACTATTTTATGTTTAGTGATCATATATCTTGTAACTTATTGCTTGCTTGGGATTGAGACACCTAGGATTCTTGACCCAGGATGGCCTAATGGATTGTAGAGTAAATTCTCACATGTCTAGACAGTCGTGACCTTATCTCGGGATATAGAGTACTCTGGTATACGTAGCTGGCTTTGTCTGCCCCCGTTCTCCAATATTCTAGTTCTTGAGCGTGACACGGTTTAAGTGGTGGTACATGCAGGTCTGAAAATTCAGAAGTGTGGGAGTTTACCAGATATTTTAGATGTCTCAATCATGCTACTCCTTGATCTTCTCCAAGTGTCGAATTTATATCCCTGAAATCTTGATTCAACATCTGCTTTGATCCTTGATCAATCATATTTGTCCCTTGATGATCCTTGTGTCATTTATCTTTCAGGGACATTGTTCCTGGTCCTTCTTACCAGCTTTTGTGATTTCAAAATTTTTCTTACCAGCTTTTATTACACTCATGAGACTGTTTGGTTCACGAATTTGGAGCACAGAAATGACCTAAATTTTAATTTGGAACCAGTTCACGTGTTTGGTTAAAATTTTTGCAGACAATATTTACTGTGAAATAACATAAACAAAATTTTTTGTCTATAACGAAATCAGAGTTTTAACATTAGAGATATTTTTCTTCAAAGTGAAATGCGGAAGTAAAAAATTCTCATTCTCACTTCGCACGTTTGGTTGGAGGATCATTTCCTCTCTACTTTAATACTATCCAAATCATAAGAACTAAAAAAGTTACATTTTTTTCACTTATTTCATCAACGAATAAAATATCAAACTTTAGGATCTTTTTACTTCTAATATTCACTTATTCAAAGCACCCAATTGGAAAAAAAAATCACGTCGCTCGTCAAACCAAGCAGCTGGCGAAATTTCTGTCGAGATATGATCATCTTTTTGAGGGGAATTTTCTACTTCTTTTTTGAACAATCTCCAGTTTTTTTCATTTTCTCTACCAACATAAAAGCATTAAGGCCTCATTTGATTCGCGGAAAGAAAATGAAAGGAAATTAGTTCATTATTTTTTTTCTAATTGATATTCCTATCAATTTTTTTTTATTTTCTCTACCAACATAAAAGCATTAAGGCCTCATTTGATTCACGGAAAGAAAATGAAAGGAAATCAATTCATTATTTTTTTTCTAATTGATATTCCTATCATTTTTTTATGTTTGGAAAGAACAAAAAAAAATGGGAGGAAAAATGAATTCTTAATGGAAAAAGTGAATCCTTGATTGAACGAAGGAATCATTTTTTCCTCCAATTTTTCTTCCCTATGGATATCACTTTCTTTTACTTCTCCTTTTCTCCATGCATTCAAAAATAGAAAATAAATAACTTTTTTTTCCCAAAACTATTGACTCCGTGAACCAAATGTAGTCTAAAGTTAACCAAATTAAATCTAAAATACATTAAAGCTAAGGTATATTTATATGCACCACACATGCTCGAACGTGCTTAGACGCTACATTCGATAGGAGAACCATCCTAAACTTAGATCAGTTGCTTGACATCCATAACTGAGCCTCAAGGAAAATGAAATATATAAAAAAAGAGTCAAGTGATCTCTTTGAACCTGAAGTTTCTACTTGGAGAAAAGCTTTCATTTATGGTAGATCCAATCTCCTGCAAGAGCACATTATGTTAGTATTAAGTGAGACTATTCCGGAGTGGAGTTCTATCAGTGCCAGCCGTATACTATATAGTGATATACCGTCGTCAGTGTACCGTCGGTACAATTATGATACAATATTTTATCTCAGAAAAGTTCTGACATAAAGTGTCCATTTTTTGGTATACCGTTGATATATCGATGTCGAGACTGATGGTAAGATCAAATATTTTATTAACATCGTTAGATCGTAATCAATGATCTAGATCTTTTGGGAGTTGGGTGCTTTAAATAGGTGTTCCTAATCATAAACAAAATACATTACAATATAGAGAGTTTCTCAAATGGGTACAATTTTTTAAAGAGAATAAAAGATGATTCGGAGTTTCGAAGGTTGATTCGAAGATATCGTTTCAGGGAGTTCTTCAATGGTTCTTTCTCGTCTTCGGTAATCCTTTGTACTCGTTATAATCTATTTCTATCTCTTTGAGGTATTACGATAATCCGTATGGATCGATGGAGGAATTTGTAAAAGGGTCAGTATATTTTCTTTAATCTCATCATCCCAAGCTCAGACTGAACCTTTAATCCCAGATATGTACAGGATGTTTCAACAGGTCCTAGAATCAAACAACCAACACGCAAATACGACCCAAGCCACCATCGCAACATTGTTGGAACACATGCGGACATCTGTCAACTCTAAAGATGGTTTGCTAAAGGATTTTAGAAACCTTAATCCTCCCAAGTTTAAAGGAACAGAAAGTCCGATCGAAGTCGGACAGTGGATTAGAACCATAGAAGGACTATTAAAAGCAGCAAAAGTTAGTCCTGAGGATATTATATCCACGATCCGAATCCAGTTGGAAGATATTGTTGATCACTGGTGGAGTGCGGAGCACCCATAGGATTCGAAAGGTAAAATAGCTTGGGGGGGGGGGGGGAAGAAACCAGCAGTCTCTAAACCATAACCCTTCCCCCCTTGATTCATCTTCTCCTTTACATATGTAGGCATCTCCAATCTTCTACATTTCCAACATGAAGTTATGGCAACTTCTCCTTTTCTCTTCATTTTTCAATAAACTAACTCACCCCCTACTTATTAATCAGTATCTTCACCCTTACCATACATTCTTCTCCATCATATTCTTCTCCATCTCCTTCCTCTCCTTCTTCTACAACTATTATAGCTGCTACTACTGCTCCTACTATTGTTGTGTCTGCCGCTGCTACTGCTGCGCCAGCTGCCGGACCCGCCGCCAGCGTTTAGCGCCGCCACGTCCGCCAACTGACGCTGCCGATGTCACCCGCGACCCCCTTCTCCGGCTTCTCCTTCCTCCTTCAACAAACTCCTCCTTCTTCCTCTACTTCAACCTTGGTATAAACTCCTCTTTCTCCAAATTCTTTCTAAATTTTTAGATTTAGGCTAATTTCTAGCAATATATTTATATATATGATTTTGTCATTCAAAATAAGGTTGTAAATTTGGAAGAAATTTGGGAAAGGAAGAACCCTAGGTTTTGCTCAAGCAAGGCAAGTCCTCGTCTAACTTTACCTTCAAAATATACAAATTTTAATTTTCCATATTGTCATATTCATTTTAATAAGGATTTATATTCTGATTTTGGTCTATAATGGAATTTGTATAAATTTAACATGTAAAAATAATCATATATGTGTTGGACAAGAGACTAGGACACGGTGGACTCAACTATGAATAATTTTAGAATTAGTATGATATATTTTTATATGACTTGCATAAGTTTCATGTACATCTCTCTTATACATATATAAATATTGATTTCTAAGAAAGTAAGCTATGTTAGAAGGATTTGATTGACATGGATGTTTAGTCATAGTAACATAGTATGAAACACAATCCTAAACTTGACATAATACACATGGACATGAGAAATTATAGTTCTTAAATATTCGTTACTAGTAGATATTCATAACAATTAAGAAATTACACAATTAATCTTAATATAGCTGCTGTCCGAAAATAAAAATTTAGATGTTATGGACCTATTTAGACCTATCCAAGGAGTATTAAGTACCAAGGACACTAGCATCCATAGGAATTTAAGAAAAAAAATCAATCTACAAAATGTTCCTATAAGTTTAGGATTTAATAGAAAATAAATTTGGTATATCAAAATTTGGTTGAAGGAACTGACGAGCTTAGGCCAAGAACATAATACTTTCATATCCTAGTGTTTGGGGATCGTGTTGACTCAAACTTGTCAACTATGGAGAATAAGGATTGTACTCGCACATGTTGTGCATATTGGAACTCTAATTTAAATGATATCGGATGTCAGAAACTTAGACAAATTGACTAGATACTTATATCCAAGATAGAACTAGCGTATTGGAAGCGAAGTCAGTATTTTCGGTGATTCCGACAAGACTTAATAAAATATAGTCTAAACACTCGCTTAGAAATTCCGAGTTCTTCAATAAAATGATAAAATAAATGATGGATTTGAATCTCTATTGAATTGAAATTTTTTTAGAACTTCGGGAATTACTAAATGTTGGAGTATCATTCATAGTAGATGTATTTTAGTACCTATTCTAAATTAAATAGGACCAGTACATGAATTTTGATTTGCTTAATACCTTACAAAAACTAGCAGAAGTATACTTGATTTTGATTATAATTGTATGTCGTATTTTATTTCATGATTACTAATAAGAGATATCAGTTTTTTCCCCTAGAGTACTGAAGCTATAATCAATTTCTACTCTTCATCGCTGCAATTGATAAGACATGATAGGCATGCTTTCTAGGTGAGAAATGAGTTTTACTTTATGAATTTCAATTCATATATTATACTTGCGTGTGTTCCGGTGTTGAGAATTGCTCTACCGAAGGGGTCGACGAACCCGGGAAATACTACGGAGGGTTGCTTCGGGTCTCGTATTTAAACTGTTAAATTCCCTGGAGCCAGAAATACAAAAAAAATTCTGCCAAAATTTTCAAGAATTTTGGGAGTTAACCAAAATTCAAAATCTTAAAATATTACAAATATTTTAACCCTCGATCTTAGAATATTTTATTTAACTAGGGGACGATTATCCAAAGTCTAGGACTCGTAGGTCACGGACACGAGCCACGTAACTATAACTTAAAAGTTTAAATCCTTGTTATTTCCTGCTCTGTATAAAATTGGAAGAAATAATATTTCTTGGAATTATGTGTCCTGATACTTATCCTGAAATTAGAGGAAATTTAACTCCGATACATGTTTCCTGGAAATTGTAAAAAGTATGATAATCATGTATCTTGTTATACTTAAAAAAATGCGTTCTTGCATATTGATAACCAATATGAAATACAGAGCAAAAAATTAATAAGATAATAAAATATAATTGTTTATAGCTTTAGGTTAGAGAGCATTAGGAGGGGGAGAACAACTTGAATACTACCTACGAAATCCCATAACATAATAATAACCAAAAGCTGATCAGCAGTTAAGATCTTTCGCAAGGCCTTATGAATTGAGTATGTGAGGCTTAGCCCACTTACCTGTTTAAGCCCGTGAGAGGCAGGGCCAGATTATAATATCGTGCCACCCAGTCTAAGTTACCTGTTTAAGCCCATGAGAGGCAGGGTCGGATTATAATACCGTGCCACCCAGTCTGAGTTATTTGTACCTGAATATAAACACACATATTTCAATTTAAAACATCGAATGGATGAATTAAGAATTTAATTGTTAAGCCCATGAGAGGCAGGGCCGGATTCTAAGCACTGTGCCACCAAGTTACAACCTGATCCCTGGTGTACGGAATTATTGACAGAAAACTAGTTAAAGTTGTTATTCAAAGAGTTGTTTTCCAATTTGTATCATCATTTAGGAAAATTGTTTGTGCTTGTGGTAGTGACATATGGATTTGTATTGCTTGAATTGTTAGACACTATAAGAATACTAGTTTAGGAATTATTCGAGTCGTAGGTATAATTATAAAATTTACTTTCCTACTTTCTATACAGAAGTTATTCATTTTCGTGCCTTACTGTATCATATCATATTTTTATTTTCTTACCGTTCTTGACTGAGGACTTATTGTCGTTCTGACGACCTAGTATTGTTCACTAGGGGAGACGAAGTTCCTGGTGAGGTGCTACCTCTTTATAACATGGATGAAGGCGAGGAGTAACCTTCAAGAGGTTTTCAAGGATCCAACAAATAATATTTTGTAGCTGAAACTATGTAAATTAAGGGAGTTTTGATGCCGGGTACGTAACTACATCTCAATGCTACACTCCATACGAATACAACTGTACCCATAACAGTGATTGTCGCCTGTAATACTCTAGGATAGAAGGCAAGTCATACTAAAACAATTTTATTACTATAAACCATAATTATACAATATGATTGAAGTACAACTGTACAAGTCTTTACAACAAAACCATTACTACAAACCATAATTATACAATATGATTAATATACATATTTCCAGCAGTAGTGGTAGTAGTAGAGAAGAGGAGTAAGGGGAAGAAGAGAGGAGATGGATGAGGAAGAGGATGGAAATGAGAGAAAAATAAGGAGAAGGAGGTGCTGGTGAGGGTGTTATGTAGGAGGAGTTGAGTTGGTTTATTGGAAATGAAGAGAGAAGGAGAAGTTGCCATGTCTTCATGTTGGAAATGGAGAAGATTGGAAATGATACATATGTAAAGGGGAGAGATGAGTCATAGGGAAATGTTACGGTTTAGAAGCTGCTGGTTTCTCTTCCCTTCCTCTTGATTTGGTTATACCCATTTAAGCCCCTCCAATTCTGGTATTTGCACAAATGCCCAGGTTTACAAATTAAGTTGCAAAATCCCATATATATATATATATATATATATATATATATATATATATATATATATATATATATATATCAAATGAAGTAAAATAAATGAAAAAAATAAAAGAAAAAATATTGCAGCTATGACACTCTACCTTCCTTAGAAAAGTTTCGTCATCGAAATTTGAATTAACAATTAATATATATATCTAAAAGATAACTAACCTTGTTCAGCAAACAAATACGGATACTGGTTCTTCAAACTTTTATGATCTGTATATATCTTGATTCTTTCTCCATATAAGTAATATCTCCATAATTTAAGTGCAAATACTGCAGCTGTGAGTTCTAAATCATGAGTTGGATAATTTCTCTCGTGCTGCTTCAGTTATCGAGAGGCATAGGCTTAACTTTTCCGTGCTGCATTAATACACAACCTAGCCCTTTACCCGATGCATCACTGTTTATCTCGTATCCTCCTGACCTAGACGGTAATGCTAGTACATGTGCTGAAATCAATCGTTCATTTAGTTCATCAAAAGCTGCCTGGCATTTCTCTGTCCAATTAAAATATTCTTCTTTTCGGGTCAGTCGAGTTAATGGTTATGCGATTCTCGAGAAATTTTTCATAAATCTCCTATAGTATCCAGCTAATCCCAAAAAACTTCAAATTTCTGCTACAGATTTTGGTGTTGGCCAGGATTTTAACCGCTTCTACCTTCTTTGGATCAACTAAAATACCTTCTCCACTGATAATGTGGCCTAAAAATGATATATGATCTAACCAAAATTCATATTTACTGATTTTACCATATAATTGCTCTTGCCTTAGAGTTTGCAATACTATCCTCATATGCTCTTTATGTTCTTCTTTATTTTTCGAATATATAAGAATGTCGTCAATGAATACAATCACAAATTTATCCAAATATTGATAAAATATTTGATTCATCAGATCCATAAATATAACAGGAGCATTAGTTACCCTAAATGGCATAACTAGAAACTCGTAATATTCATAACGAGTTCTAAAAGCTATTTTTTAACATCCTCCTTTTTGACCTTTACTTGATGATATCCAGATCTCAAATCAATCTTTGATAATACCTTGGCTTCTCCTAATTGATCAAATAGTTTATCAATTCTGGGCAAGGGGTATTTATATTTTATTGTTACCTTATTTAAGGCCCTATAATTAATTATCAATCGTAGGGTCCCATCTTTCTTTTTCACAAATAGCACTGGTGCACCCCATGGCGAAGCACTGGGCTGAGTAAACCCTTTTGACAATAATTCTTTTATTTGCTTCTTTAACTCAGTTAAATTCTCTTTGTTCATTGGATATATCTTCTTGGCTATAGGTGCTGCTCCAGGTACCAGATTAATAGATAATTCTACTGCTCTATCTGGTGGTAATCCTGGTAACTCTTCTGGAAATAAATCTTTAAAATCTTCTACTATTCTTGAAAATTATTCTTCCTCTAGTTCATGAAATCTTCCTCGAACTGGTTGTTCAAAATTTTCCAGTTCTTAAGCATCAAATTCTTCTGGTCTCGAACAAATTCACATATTTCTCCATCAGTGAGTTAGAATAAAACCTTCCCTTGGCCACAATCTATACTAGCTAATGTCTTGGCCAATCAATCCATTCCAAGTACTATATCATAATTATTCATTGGGAAGACTAATAATCTTACCCGAAAAGCTCCACCACCTAATCTAACTGGATATACTCTACAAACCCGACTAACTTCTACTGTGCCATTATTCGTAAGAATTTTTAATTTCATAAGTAATGGTTGAGATTCTATTTCATGTACAACTATAAATTTAGATGCTATAAATGAATGGATTATCCCAGAATCAAATAATACTGATGCTGGACAAGTGAAAACTAGGATAGTACCTGTCACTACTTCCCTAGCTAGTTCTGTTTCATCAGCATCCATCATGAATGCTTGTCCTTGCTTCTTCTTCTTTCCAGTCTGAGGCTGTTTTGCCTTCTGAGCCTGCTGGAATTGGTAGGCTTGGGATGCGAAGGATGTTCTTCGTTGGTTTCCATAAGTCAACATAGCTTGAGGTACCGGTGCTTGTATTAGAGGTCGAGGACCATTTTCTTGAAGTACGGGCCTGATATTATTCCTTTGGAACGTGGGTCGTGGTCCTTGCTGCGATTTTTGCATTACTGGCCCTAAGTTTGATGGTTGTGGACACTGACCAACCTTATGATTATCTGATCCATACCTTAAATAGAGAACAGGAGTTTTCTACAATTATTCCTCGTGTGTCCAAATTTTTAACAGAAATTACAAATCACTGGTCTTCCCGAAGTACCAACTTAAGGGCGTTTGGATGGTCCTCCATAGGTTCCTCGAGGACGAAGTCCCTATCTCCAAAGTCCTCTTCTGAGCTTGAGATCGAAATGGTTTCTCTTCATTCAGCATCATTTCCTGGCTTCATGCAGCTTCAATTACTTCTGGATAGGTTTGGCACCGATGTGCAGTGACTCTCCTCTTTAGTTGGCTCCCTAATCCTTCCAGGAATCTAGATACCTTGGTTTCCTCATCGGCTATCATCTTGAAGCAATATGACTTAGCCTAGAAATTTTTGCAATATACTCTTCTATCGTGAGCTTTTCTTACTTCAAATGAGTGAAATATCGTTCTAACTATATTCTAGCCGATTTTAGAAAGAACCTTCCTTCGAACTTCTTCTTGAACTCTCCCAAAGTTATTATATCATCTGAATCCTCTGGGTGCTCTGTACTCCACCAGTGCTCAGCAATATCTTCTAACTCGATTCGGATCATGGATACCATATCCTCAGGACTAACTTTTGCTACTTTTAATAGTACTTCTATGGTTCTAATCCACTACCCGACTTCGATCGAACTTTCTGTTCCTTTAAACTTGGGAGGATTAAGGTTTCTAAAATTCTTTAGCGAACCATCTTTAGAATTGACAGATGTTCGCATGTGTTCCAATACCATGGCAGTTATGGCTTGAGCCGTATTTGCGTGTTGGCTGTTAGATTCCAGGACCTGCTAGAATAATCCGTACATATCCTTAAAAGATGGTTCAGACTGATCTTGGGATGATGAAGCATGGGATTATTCGTGATTAGACATTGTCCTAAAAAATTCAAATATAAATTTCTCAGGAATGGTCCTGATTAAATCGAGGTTCAAAGAAAGAAAGGATCTTGCAAATCGTAAGAATATTGAACAACAGTGATTTGAAAAAATATAGACACAAGGATAAAGAAGAAACATATTTCATTCACTCGTAACCAAAATGTGATACAAAATATGATGCTAGGGGTACTAGTCATCTTACACGCAGGAATACACATATATACATACTATTTACATTCTCACACTTTCTCCCTTCCTAACTTATATATATACATCTGTTGGTTACAAAAGATACACATCAGACAAAAAGACCCTTTAAATATACATACGATCCCTAGTCCAGTTTTTCCATGATACGGGTCCATAACCGGTTAAGGATTGTAACTTCAGGATGTACTTCTTGGAAGTCACTCAACGTCCCTTCATATCCTTCTATTTTGGGATAATCATACTCGTACTCTATGTCTCGTACATAGATATAATATGTCTCCCTCTCGTGATCTACTTCTACACCATCTTCAATATCTCTAATAACAGGACGCATAACTCCATAGTGTACTTCATAAAGTGGTATATGGTACCAGTCTGGTAATTTTCACAGCTTCCTCACATATTGCTGGTAACCACATAAAGTGCGATCGCTTCTGTCACACCATATACTTGGAAGAAATAGATCCATAATCTACATTCATAATATCCTTAATTAAGAAATCAATATGGCAATAACTAGATTAAAATGCAATCCTAAAAATTATCTTAATAATACCATTAATCCCTTCTTTTAATCACCGCTACTGCCACATAAAGTGCGATCGCTTCCATCCCACCATATACTTGGAAGAAATAGATCCATAATCTACATTCATAATATCCTTAATTAAGAAATCAATATGGCAATAACTAGATTAAAATGCAATCCTAAAAACTATCTTCATAATACCATTGATCCCTTATTTCAATCACTGCTACTGCCTTTCTTAGGGTACTTCCAAATAATTCCTATATATGTGATAAGAAATCCAGGTTTAACCTATACAAGTCCCTAACCTATATTCTATATTATGTTCTTTTATGTTAACCTGGACTTACGTCTTATCCTAGATTCTCTATCATTCGCAGACATGCGTGGGCCACCACTAAAAAATGTGTCACACTCCGCTTCCCAAGATACAGTGAGCCGGGTACGTAACTACATCTCCAGGCTACGCTCCATACGAATACAATTATACCCGTATCGGTAATTATCGCCTGTAATACTTTAGGATGGAATGCAAGTCATACTAAAATACTTTTATTATTATAAATCATAATTATACAATATGATTGAAGTACAATGGTACGAGTCTTTACAACAAAACCATTAATATACATATTTTCAGCTACAAAATATTATTTACTGTATTCCCTGAAAATTACTTGAAGATTACTCCCCAACTTCGCCACATCATATAGAGGTAGCATTTCACCAGAAACTCCGTCTTCCCCTAGTGAACAATACTAGGTCGTCAGAACGACAGCAAGTCCTCGGTCAAGAACGGTAAGAAAAAAAATAAAATATGATATAATATTGTGAGAAATAAAAAATGGAATAACTTTTGCATAGAAAGTAGAAAAAATAGGTTTTTCTTTTGACTCTAAATAATTACCTAGCTAATGTCCTTATAGTGTCTATTAAGGCAAACAATACCATTCCTATTTCATTACCACAAACACAAACAAATTTCCTAAATGATGATGCAAATTGGAGAACAACTCTTTGAATATCCATTTTAACTAGTTTTTCGACAACAATCCCGTAACCAGGGATCAGGCTGTAGTAGGCAGGATGGAACGGTGCTTAGGATCCGGCCCTCTCACTTCTAGTGAGTAAAACATGATATAATATCAATTTAACTAATCAATATTTTTAATCAAAATAGTATATATATATATATATATATATATATATATATATATATATATATATATATATATATATATATATATATATATATATATATATATATATATATATATTAGGAATAGGTACAAACACAAGACAAGTAATTGAGCTAAGCCTCACACACTCAATTTGCAAGGCCTTACGAAAGAGCTTAATTACTGATCAGCTTTTTGTTGTTATTATGTTGCAGAATTTTATAGGTGATATTCAAGTTGTTCTCCCCCACCCAATGATATCTAACCTAAAGCTACAAACAAGTGCTATCCTATTATCTTATTAATTTCATGTTCTGTATACCATTTATCAATATGCAAATATGTATTTGTCAAAGTATATCAGGATACAAGATTTTTATTTTGTTTATAATTTCCAGGAAACAGGTATCATAATTTAATTTTATCCCAAATTCAGAATAATCATAAGTACCAGGATAAAATTTTCAGGAGATATTAATTCCTTTTAATTTATACAAACCAGACTATATCTAATTTCTAATTTTTAAGTCTCAGTTTACGTGGCTCTTGTCTATAGCGTACGAGTCCTAGACTTTGGTTAATCGTTCCCTACTTAAATAAATTTCCAGGTTGTCATAGTCCGTCAATAATATAAAAAAATAAGGTTTAGAAATATTGGTAATATTTTCGGTTATTGAATTTGGTTAACTCCCAAAATTCGTAAAAATTTTGGCAGAGTCTCCTTTGTATTTCGGGATAGGAAAATTTTTGGCAGAGTCCAACACATATATGATTATTCCTAGATGTTAAATTTATACCAATTCTATTATAGACCAAAATCAGAATATAAATCCTTACTAAAATGAATATAAAAATATGGAAAATTAAAATTTGTATATTTTGAAGAAAATGTTAGATGAGGACTTGCCTTGCTTGAGGAAAACATAGGGTTCTTTCTTTCCCAAATTTATCCCAAATTCACAACCTTATTTTGAATAAAAAATCATATATATAAATATATTGCTAGAAATTAACCTAAATCTAAAATTTTAGAAAGAATTTGGTGAAAGAGGAGTTTATACCAAGGTTGAAGTAGAGGAAGGAGGAGGAGTTTGTTGGAGGAGTAAGGAGAAGCCGAAGAAGGGGGTCGCGGGTGACGCCGGCAACGTCGGTTGGTGGACGTGGCGGCGCTGGACGCGAGCCGCGGGTCCGACAGCTGCGGCAGCTGATGCAGCAATAGCAGCGGCAGACACAACAATAGTAGGAGCAGTTGTAGCAGCTGCAGTAGCTGTAGAAGAAGGAGAGGAAGTAGATGTAGAATATTAGAATGGAAAAGAATGGATGGTAAGGGTGAAGATACTGGTGAATTAGTAGGGGTGAGTTGGTTTATTGAAAAATGAAGAGAAAATAAGAAGTTGCCATGTCTTCATGTTGGAAATGGAGAAGATTGGAGATGCCTAAATATATAAAGGAGAAAATGAATCAAGGGGGGAAGAGCTATGGTATAGAGACTGCTGGTTTCTCCACCCCCCCCCCCCCCCCCCCGTTTGGTTATATCCACTTAACCCCCTCTAATTTCTATATAATTGCAAAATATCTAGATTGCAAACTCATATTTACATAAACCTATATATAGCTACACACACACACACACACACACACACACACACACACACACACATATATATATATATATATATATATATATATATATATATATATATATATATATATGAATAAAAATTAAAAAAATATTGCAACAATGACACTCTACCCTCCTTAGAAAAATTTTGTCATCGAAATTTGATTTAACAACTATTATATATGTAAATGATAACTAACCTTGCTCAGCGAACAAATATGGGTACTGGTTCCGCATGTCCTCTTCTTTCTCCCAAGTTGATTCTCCTAGAGAGTCCTTGCTCCAAGCTACTCGAACTAATGGGATGATCCGATTTTGAAGTATCTTGTCTTTACTATCCAAGATTCCAACAAGTCTTTGCTCGATGCGTAGAGTTGGTCTGACAGTAATTTTTGAATGATCTAATATATGATTCGGATCCGGTACATATCTTTCCACTGATAATATGGCCTAAAAATGATATATGGTCCCGGCAAATTTTATACTTACTAAACTTAGCATATAATTGCTCCTGCCTTCGGGTCTGCAGTACTATCCTCCGATGCTCTTCATGTTTTTCCTCATTTTTAGAATATATGAGAATGTCGTCAATGAATACAATCACAAATTTATCCAAATATTGATAAAATATTTTATTCATTAGATCCATAAATATAGCAGGAGCATTAATTAACCCAAATGGCATAACTAGAAACTCGTAATGTCCATAACGAGTTCTAAAATTTGTTTTCTAAACATCCTCCTTCTTGATCTTTACTTGATAATACCCAGATCTCAAATCAATCTTTGAGAATACCTTAGCTTCTTCTAATTGATCAAATAATTTATCGATTCTGGGAAAAGCGTACTTGTTTTTATGGTTACCTTATTTAAGGCTCTATAATCGATTACCAGTCGTAGGATGCCGTATTTCTTCTTCACAAATAATACTGGTGCACCCCATGGTGACGCACTTGGCTGAATAAATTCTTTTGGTAATATTTTTCTTTTTTGCTTGTTTAACTTAGCCAATTTTTCTTTGTTCAGTGGGTATATTTTCTTAGCTATAGGTGTTGTTCCAGGTACCAAATTAATAGAAAATTCTACTGCTCTATCTGGTGGTAACCCTAGTAACTCTTCTGGAAATACATCTTTAAAATCTTCTACTATTCTTAGAAAATGTTCTTCTTCTAGTTCATGAAATCTTTCTCGAATTGGTTGTTCAAATTTTTCCAGTTCCTCAATATCAAACTCTTTATGATCTCAAACAAATTCACATATTTCTTCATCAGTGAGTTGGATTGAAACATTCCCTTGGCCACAATCTATATTAGCTAATGTCTTGGCCAACCAATCTATTCCAAGTACTACGTCATAATTATTCATTGGGAAGACTAATAATCTTACCCGAAAAGCTGTACTACCTAGCTTAACCGGATATGCTCTACAAACCCGACTAACCTCTACTGTGCCATTACCCGTAAGAATTTTTAATTTCTTAAGTAATGGTTGATATTCTATATAATGTAGAGATATAAATGCAGATGCTATAAATGAATGGGTAGTCCCAGAATCAAATAATACTGATATTGGACAAGCTAAAAACTAGGATAGTACATGTCACAACTTCTTCAGTAAGCTCTGTTTCATCAGCATTCATTATGAATACTTGTCCTTGCTTTTTCTTCTTTCCAGTCTGAGGCTGTTTTGCCTTTTGAGCTTGCTGAAATTGGTAGGCTTGTGATGCGAAGGATGGTCTTTGTTAATTTCCATAATTTATCATAGCTTGGAATGTCGACGCTTGTATTAGAGGCCGAGGACCATTTTCTTGAAGTACGGGCCTGACATTATTCCCTCGGAATATTAGTCATGGTCCCTGCTGTGGGTTTTGCATTACTAGCCCTATAGTTGGTTGCTGTGGACACTTACCAGCTTGGTGATTTACTGATCCATATCTTAAAACAAAGTCCCAGGAACTTCCTACAATTTTTCTTTAAGTATCCAGGCTTTTGATAATAGTTACAGATAAGTGGTCCTTCTGAATTACCAACTTGAGGACGTTTGGATGATCCCTGCCATTGGCTCCTCGAGGACGAAGTCCCTATCTCTAAAGTCCTCTTCTGGCCTTGAGATCGAAATGGTTGCTCTTCATTCAGCATCATTTCCTGGCTTCGTGCAGCTTTCGTTATTTTGGGATAGGTTTGGCACTGATATGTTGCGACTCTGCTCTTTAATTGGCCTCATAATCCTTCCAGAAATCTAGATACCTTGGTATCCTCATCGATTATCATGCTTGAAGCAAAATGACTTAGCCTAGAAAATTCTGCAATATACTCATCTATCGTGAGCTTTCCTTGCTTCAAATGATTGAACTATCGTTCCAACTCTATTCTAGCCAATTTCGGAAAGAACCTTCCTTTGAATTTATTTTTGAACTCCCCCAAGCTATTTTATCTTCCGAATCCTCTGGGTGCTCCTCACTCCACCAGTGCTCAACAATATCTTCCAACTGGATTCAAAATATGACATACAATTATAATCAAAATTAAGTATACTTATGATAGTGTTTGAAAGGTATTAAGCAAATCAAAATTCATGTACTAGTCCTATTTAATTTAGAATAGGTACTAAAATATATCTATTATGAATGATACTCCAATATTCAGTAATTCTAGAAGTTCTAAAAAAATTCAATTCAATAGAGATTCAAATCCATCATTTATTTCATTATTTTATTGAAGAAC